>VDFB02330826.1:0-87500 GCA_007258455.2 Sequoia sempervirens
TATAAACCCCTCAATCTAAACTAATGACTATAGTTAATAATTTATGGTAATGAAGTTCTGCCATTTTTGCTATTCATTTTGTTTGTGTAAAATCACACATTTGTTTATTGTTATACTTCCTTCATAGTAAAATTAAGAATGCTTTTGGATGTAATTATGTATAGTCATGGCTAGAGGGTCCAATAAGGATTATTCAACCATGCAGCCAAATATAGAAACACATATAGTGGAATTGAATGAAATAGCAAATAGTTGAACTGATCTCTATTGAATGATGAATCATAGTCATGAAATGCATTATAGTCTAATGCAATGGGTTTATAACATGAGTCCTTGGACTTTGATGATATATGGGAACCGATAGGTGCAAATTACAAAATTCCCCAATAATATTGCAATACAAAGCTTTTGTGCTACCACCGAACTCTCTTAGCAATATCGAATTCATCATCTCTAATTAATGGACTAACTTTGAATAATTATTAATAATTCTTACATAGTGAATCTTTAGCCATAGGAATGATTTGCATTGGCCATATGGTGGTGCAAAAATCGATGCTAGATGAAACATGTCTCTTATTAATGTATAGCTGGGAACCCTCTAGAATGAATGTGGTAAAGAATATGCATTGTGTTGCCCCAATTATTGGCATCCCATTTTCCCATAGCCATTATCTCAATTTTACAATCAATACTGTCCCTTTTTTCCTCTCATAAAATCATCATTGAAAATAGTAGAGGTCGTTTTCAATTCATCTCTTAGTTTGTCAAACCTTGTCAGCCTCTAAAGAGGTTTTCCGAACCTTGTTGGCCTCCAAAGAGGTTTTTTGAACCTTGTTGGAAGCCGATGAAGTTTTCAAAACCTCCATCCCAAGTGAAAAACTCATTTTTGTTGTCCTCAAAGTGTTTGGTTCACCTTTTCTTATATTTGAAATTCTCAGAGAAAATTGTGTTGGCTTTTCACTAGATTTCCTGAGCCTTTTCAGAAGTCAATGGGGTTCTTGAAACTAAGTTTGTTTCCGAAAAGGTTCATGAGTGGAGACCTCAAGAGTTCAAAGGAAAGATAAAGGAAGAAGATGAAGAGGGCATCAGTATTCAAGTTAAGTTCTGAAAACAGTTTTGAAAGCTGGCAAGGTTTTCAAAACCATTTAGGATTTTGAAAAGATCTCTCACCTACTTTTCTCTTCAAAGGATGACTTCTAAAAGAAAAGGATAGAAACTTTTTGAAGCGGTTAAGAATTCAAATGTTCTTTTAGAAAAACATGTGGTTATCAAAACCTTGTTGGGAGCCGTAGTAGTTATAAAAACCATTCAAACTTCTGACAGAGTGAAATTCAAGAGGCAAAGTACATGTTAGAAGGAGATGAAAGCTGGCACATTCCTAAGAATTTGTATAGGTCCCACTTCGTGAATGAATTTGGTGACATGATCATATTATTGCATAGACTAATTAGGAGTGAAGATGCACACAACTTTGAGTTTTGGATGTATTTCTTTATTTTTTATCATTTGTCATGGACAATAGTACATTGATTGGGCCAATATCATTAGTGGTCAGCTCCAAAGATAGATAATGCATTTCAGAGCCAACAAATATTTTTACATGTTTTCATATTTGTTTTATGTTGTCACAAGTATGAGGGCTTGGTCAAGGTTGAGAATCAAAGGGGAAGTAGGCGAGGATAGCCCAATTTATGATTACTACTCTCAGCTCCAAATAGAAAATAGTTACATACACTTTAGGAGGGTAAATGACGCATTTACAATGCTGGTCATTAGAGAATTCCAAGGTGACTTGAGCATGAGAATCTCCCTAGAAGCTTCCCAATTGATTAATGTATATGGGAGCTTTTTCATCCAATTTCAGAGGTTCACATATATCAGAATTGGTGGATATGATCGTTTCCCATGTAAGTTGCCATAATATGTCAGTGATAGATTCATGTTGATTGAGGTGTGTTGGAAAATTAGAGAATTGAACAAAAGGTGTAAGGAGAGGAAGAAATTTGGTGTTCCTTTTCCTATTGGGATTTCCTTTTACCAATGTAGGTCTTCATCAGATGCCCTGAATATAGAAAGGGATATGGCCACATCGATGATGATGAGTCTGACCTATTAGATCAAGTTTATCTTGATTACATACAGACTATGCCGATCTTGCCTCTCAATTGGAACAATAGAGAGATCGTGAAAATTGAGGGGTGAACAGTTGTAGTACTAAGGAGAACCAAGGATTGGATAATCAAGAGGACTACAAAACCTCCCAATTCAAAAGCCGCAACAACAACAAAGGATGCAGAGAAGGGAGAACCCGTACAGGTACATTCTTCTCCCATTCACAATACTTCTACTACAACTTCTCATGTAGCTGAGGGGATGGAGAGGAACCATCGAAAGGGGAACCACAAAGAACTTGCAGGGAAGCTGTTAGGGAGAAAATGAAAGAAAAGGAAACACTTGAAGCAGTGGTTGAGGAGACTATGAAGTACCATCCTTTGATTCTCAAGAGGATATTCCCCCATCCTCTTCTCATTCTATTCATGACCAATCTCCTCCTTTAACCCCAAAAAAACAATTTCAACACCCCTTTGGTTAATAGATTGTTGCAATTTACCCCTCCTATAGCTCCAATGTCTTGGTTACAACAGACATTATCCAAGAAGAGGAAGGTTGTGGAATCAAATATTCTAAATGATATCATTTCAAGCTTGTTGCAAAGGACTCCTTAGCCTAAGAAATTGAAAACCACTTCAAGGATAATGATTGATTCTGCCTTTGGGGGTCTATATGTTGAGATTGCTCATCCCTCTGCCCAGAAGAGCGCTAGTGAAGCCATAGTGCAAGACTTCAATATTACCAAAGTGAATTTGGGGCCGTCTTCTTGAGAAGGTGATGTACACAATTTCTAGGTATCAACAACAAGGTTGGTAGAAAGAACCAAGAAGGAAAAGAAGTCAAAGGTGGAACTCAAACATTACGTAAGACTTCTAACTTCTTGTTTGAAATCCATTATCGATACTTCTACTCAGACAATGGGGAAAATTGATTCACCATTCGACCCAAGCTCATTTAGTGGGAAAGCAGTTATAGAAAATGTTCAGAAACATAAGTGCTATGAGAAAGCTTTCAAAGACTGGGTTGGTGAGATTTCAAACAAAACTATGAAGTTTATTGAAGAGCCTAAAAAGTTAATAAACAACTTAGAAGATGGGAAGAAGGAGATGAATGATCATATCACAGCCTTGAAGGATCAAGAAGCTAATTGGTTAAAAGTGGATAGGCATTTAAAGGAAATGATTGATTTGGGAGCACACAAGTTGGTGGCTGAACATATCATAGCTCATGGTAATGGCAATAGATATATTGTATGGAAGAAGAGCATCGATGGAAGATTATTGCTCTAAGGAAGAACATCTAAGAACAAACTAACTTGTTAAGGGAATGCGAGTAGATCGATATTGAAGTAAAAAAAGATTTTTTTGAAATTAACTTGGGAGAGCAACTGAGTTCATAGGTTATAGAGGCTCAGTCTTGCATTGATAAACTTAAGGCTGAAATCAAGGAACTTCTCAACCCATCATCCTTTTGCATCAACATGGAAAAAATAAGTGCTATCAATGCAGCCGTGATACAAGGATTGGGTCATTTAGAAACTCACAAGACTGTTATTTTTATGACCAGATTTAAATTAAGCAGAAATAAGAACAATTCTAAACAAAATAACACAGCATATACCCTGGGAAAACCCTCCTTCTTGAGGGAGAAAAACCCAGCAACAATATATCACTTATATATTGATAAAATATCAGCAATTTGCTTACAATATGGCCAAACACAAGGCTGATAATAAGGCCACACACAAGGCCGATTTGGAAATAAAGATTCTCTTTTAGAAGCAAATAAATGATATCTCCTTTATGAATCGATCTCCTTGAATCAAAAGCTCGATCTGCTGTAGAAGCGAATTCCTCTTATATGCAAACTTGTCTTGGATAAAAATTGAATGAATGATGAATGCAGATCGCCATCTATATATACAAAATGTTATGTCTCTTCATGAAGGGTCAGCTAGTTTATTAACCAAGGCGTCACTTCACCAAGGTCGGCCTTTTTTAAAATAAATAATATAAATATTAAGTCAGTGCCTTTGCAAGATATTTGAATTTTTATTTAATATTTATTCTCCAAGAAATCGTGGGAGAAAGAACTCCCGCCACTACATATCAACACTCCCTCTTAGCTAGGGAGGTATCTTTCTCAATATCCATGTCATGGAGTCTCTCAACATGACATCCACAATGGCTACACCCATTTGTGGAAAAGAGCTCATCACGTAGTCACCAACGTGATATCGCTGGGCGCGGAGTCACCAACATGACAACCACCATGGCTACTCCCATGTGGAAAGAACACAGTACGGGGTGGCCATCATGGGAGTCATCACCAACACGACGTCACTGGAGTCTCTCAACATGACCACCATGGCTACTCCCGCAGGGTGGTTAAACACGTTAGCCGGTGAATCCACCACCGGAGTCTCTCTGACTGTGATGTTGTCATGAGTTCCCCAACATGACCGCTGATGTGTTTTTCAGGACCCAAGACCAACCAGTAATGTTGCCAACGGCCAATTCTACCTCTTGATCAAAGCATTCTCGCATGCCAAGATTGCAAGAAATTTCACGCTCAACCCGTTGTCTTTCCAAAGGTTAATAGGGGTTTCAAGAGGTTCGATGTGATTTTGTCGGTATTTCAAGGACCACGGAATTGTTCCCAAGAAGGAGAGAGAATTCAAATGTTTGAAAAGATCATCTATGAAGTTCAGTTTTTCCTATACTAACCAGAAAGTATTGAATTGAAATGGGTTGCAGGGTTTAGAGATTCTAAATCTATTCTAAGGCGTGGGACATGGCGATCACCATCACAACGATGCATACCATCATTCAAACTGTGATTGAAGTTAAGTGCATGATATTCCAGTTGACCACACAAGGCGCATTCACCATCAGCAAATACACTAGTGGTATGGATAGACGAAGTTGCTTAGATCGAACACCACATTCCACAGTTAACATCTACTTGCATGGAAATGAAAATTATACTACTTTGAACTATTTTACGCTACCATTTGAATCGGAAGGACGAAGAAACCTTGCTAGCTACTCACAACAAAGACGAAATTCACCATCAATGAAAAACTCTTTTATTGAAAGAGTGTTCACAACAATTTCTTACAAAGTTTTCAAAGGGAAAACTTTCCCTCTTTTTCAAACTACACTATCAATCCATACTAAGTTACTCTAAGCTATCACCTAGTTGTCTCTCTACTCCGACTTCTACTCTAATGTCTAATTCTAATGAGTTACAAATGAGGGGGACTCCCCCTTTTATAGATGGCCCAGTCCAACGGACGGCTCAGATTACAATCGGCTGGATGGCCCAGATCGTGCCACCTCAGCCCTAAACAAGATTTGCCCTAAAAACCGCCACAAAGGAGAGTGGGGTAATAAATGCCCCATTAATGGCAACCACCCTTCTAGAAGATTCCCATTTGCAGACGCATTCACACTGTTCTCGATCTTCTTTCTTGGTGTTGTTCTTCAATTTTGCTCGAACTTCCATCTTGAGTTTTGAAAACATTTCTTCTTCATCACTTGAGCCTCAACACTTAGTCATTTTCTTGCAACTTTCTTCCTTCGAGGTTGAGTTGTTGTCCTGAATCACTTGCTTCATCACACTAAGTCATCACCGGTTGGCCTCAACATTTCTCCTGCAAAACAAGCGAGGAGGAGAGTATTAGAACACTTCATAATACAAATTCAACCTACTTACTAGGATTTTCACGCTATAACTTTCAAGCGTTCATCGCCTCTACTAGCCAACTTTTGCCTTCTTCATGATTCTTCATGCCTTAGCCAAATTTTCAACCCATCTTCCTCAAGGGCTACCATCTTTGAGAAATTCATTTCACTAACTGGAGCTCTGATATTCAATTTCGTTCATCTCTGACTTTGGAAGATTAGTCCCACGAAGAATTCAATCATATTCACCTAGGCAATTGACTTAAAACTCATCCGCTGAGGCATTTTATCTTGAAAACACATTTTCTTCACATTTGCCTTAGAAATTTTTTAAATTTCCCTTAGGAAATTCATCAACCTGGTGCCCATTTGAAGTCCTTATCACAGAATCCTCACAAGTCGTGGAATACCTTAAAATCCATTCCTCATCGATAATCTTCAATACCCAGAAGAAAATTTCCTTCAGAACGCGTCGAACTCATGGGTACCCAACGAACGGGTTCATTTAATTTTTAAATTTTTAAACCTTAGAAAAATATTATTCTGCTAGTTTGAATCCGTTCTTCATCCGTGATCATCCTGTGTTGCTCTGACTTGAAAATTATTTATCAACCTGTACAGCTGGCATTCTCTGACTTAACCTTTGGCAACTTCACTCGGACTTCAGGAAAATTCATCACTCATCAGACTTAGGCATTTTTCCCAAAATATTTTGCCTTGGAAAATTTGAATCACTTAGCATTTTTGAAATTTTTGCCTTAGAAATTTTTTATTCATCTTCAATCACTTAGCCAGTGGTGAGGAAAATTTTATCAACTTACTTAGAAATTTTTTCTTTCAAATGCCTTGGGCGCATTTCAAGATTGAAGAGGATATTCTCATTTTAATGCCTAGCATATTTTACTTCACATTATGAACTTTTGGGCGCAATTTGCATAGTGAGGTGGATAAGCTTCCAACGCCTTAAGCTCTTCACTCTTTAACTTACCTCCACCTTGGCGCATCTCATGTGTCATGGAGGATATTAGCCATGCCTTAGTAATATTTTCATCTTTACCTTCACCTTGGCGTACTTAGCATATTTTATTATTCACATCATCTCACAGCCTAGCGAATTTAGCACATGTGGAAGGAATAACTCCAACGCCTCTTTGACTTTCTTCCATATTTTGTCTTCACATGCCCTCATTTGGGCGCATATTGCATGTTCAAGAGGATGGGTGCATATCATGTATGAAGGAGGACAAACTTTTCAACGCCACCTTGACTTCCTTATTTTTTGTCTTTACATGCCTTGATTTGGGCGCATATCATGTGTGCTGAAGGATAAAATTTTCAATGCCACCTTTGACCACCTTGGACTCCTTGTTTAGCATGGGCGCATTTAGCATAGGGTAAAGGATAAAGCCTCTAACAACACGTTTGACTCTTTGACTTGAGAGTTGGGCGCATTTTAGGCATGGTGAAGGATGAATTTATAACGCCATTGACTTGTCTTTGTAGCATAGGCGCATATGAGGATAGGAGGAGGATGGGCGCATTTAGGGGTGGCAAGTGGATATCTTTTTGCCTTAGAATTTTTTTTATTCTCTTCAAGTCATCTTGCATGTGAGGGCGCATTTTGCCCAGGCTAGAGGATGAACTTGACACTTAGAGATTTTTTTTTTATGCTTCTTCATCTTTGAGGGCGTATTTCTATGTTGATACAGGATGAAGCCTCAGACTTAGAACTTTTTCCTTGATGTCTCTTGTAGCTGGGCGGATTTCACATGTGTTGGAGGATGAAAATTAACACTTAGAAAATTTTCAAATCAACTCCTCAAGGATGGCGCATTTTGCCATGGCAGGTGGATGAAGTTCTTGACTTAGAAATTTTCTCAACCATTTGTGCTTGAGGGTGCATATTCAAGGTGAAGCAGGATATTTCTCAGACTTAGTCACTTTTCTTCATCTTCGCCAGCTTTTCAAGCCCTGCTATTTATAGTAAGCCCTCTGATTTTTGCATCTCTGAAGTTCAGAACGACTTGAAATTTTGAACACTGCATCCTCATGACCTTTTTGTCCTGTCGACACTGCCATTTTTAGTTGACCTGCTATTTATAGCCCATTTCTGAAGATGATTTACTATAAATAGTAACTACTTGTTTCTGATACCTCCATTGCTTTGATCGACTTGAAATTTGAATGAGGCGCTCCTCACCACGTGACCTTACTGTCAACATCAACGCATGCGGTTGATTTACTATTTTTAGCCAGTTTCCAAATTGACTTACTATAAATAGTAAGTGCTCCGTTTGACTTGAAATTTCACCAACAGATAGCCTGAAGAATGCTGATCGCGGTGGTTTACACCGGTTTTTGAAAATTCTAACTTTTTTCCCTTCTTTTTGGGTCTCGAAAACCTCACCGCCTGCATGACAAAAAAGATCTCTCGCTTTGCCTTACTGCGGCAATCGCTGACGCTCGCGGATTCCTCACTGTCAGTAGCGGCCGCCGGACACACTCGCTAAAAAATAGTAAGTTCCCATCAAAGATTATCTCCGCTTGCATGTCACACCACGCTCTCAAACCTACCGTGAATCATACCTCCACATGCAAAAGAAAACCCGACATGCAAAACCCTAAAAATAGCTCAAGGCTGAACTCGAAAGTTGTCGCCTCACTCTCAGATGTTATACCATTGCCAAGGTCTCAAAACCTAAGGAATATTCAGACATGCAGAGAAAAAAAAAATCTGCATCCAACTCCCCAAATTCTTGTCCTTAAGCCGGATCTACAGGCTACCAGTAAGTTGTCTGCTTTTTTACAAATTCCTTGCAAGCACGCAGTGAACTGATGCGCTCAATGCCGTGGTGGACCTGCCTAATCTCAAAATACCGAGCAGATTGCTCAGACTCTCACACTTACAAAAAATAGTAAGTACCTCCTGCACTGCTGAAAATCACGAAGTCACTGAAGCACACCCACAACAATGTTAAGCCCAATTTCAATTTATTCAATTATTCTGACACAGGAAAATGAAACCCTAATTTTCAGATCCTTGGCCAAAATCACGTTTAAGTTCAAAGACGGGAACGTCCCCGGAAAGACAGACAGCAGAAAAGGGAGACACAACAAAACGACCGAAAAGCAAAGCCAAAATTAGGGGGTCCCCATTTGCAATGGGGCGATGTGTGAAAAACGTCACAACAACATCCACCATGGCTACTCCCAGAGGGTGGAAAGAACCACATCTCCATCTTAGAGATGGACAAGGGCTTTCACCTCAAATTTCTCCGTCACAGAGAAAGATGCATTATAGCAAATCACAAAAGATCATTGATGCTGAGTCTCCCTCTCAGCAAGGGCTTCATTCTCCACAACTCCAAGCTTTTCTTGAAAATTCACAAACTTCACTCTGGAGAGAGGCTTGGTGAGAACATCAGCCGTCTGATCATCAGTGCAAATGTATCTCAACTAAATAGCTTTCCTTAGTACCATATCTTTGATGTAATGGTATTTGATCTCAACATGTTTTGTTTTGTCATGAAACATTGGATTGACAAATAGCTTCACGCAACTTTGATTGTCACAATGAATAATAGTCGGCTCCAATGATTATCCAAACAATTTTGCAAGGAGCTTCTGAAGCCACACTGCTTCTCGAGTTGTGTCATGTTCCCGAAATTGTAAGGCTAAATATGAGATATTGAAAATACAAATAACAAAATTGGATAGATATCAAAATACAAATATAAGTAATTTCCATTTAAAACATCATTATTATAATAATTTTATAATTATAAATATAAATAATTACTGTTTAAATATAAACACTAGTTGTATCAAAACAAAACCACAAACATAAATATAAAGATATTATGATTATGATTATCAAAATAATATTATAAATATAGATTAAAGGTATTCATAATTATCATTCATAATACTAAGATCATTGATAATATCATAATATTAAATTAAAATCATATCATTATTATAATATTTAATTAAATTCATATTATGTGTATCATTATATTTAATTAAAATCATATTATTAATAAGTTATCAGCACAAACATTAGGTGAAAACCATTTCTAACTATTACTAACTATGCTATTAAAACAATAAAAAACAAATCACTCCTACCCAAGCCAGCGATCACTAAAGTTAAAGGCAGTAATTATTAATTAAACATTGCAATCACAAAATATCGGCCAACCTTCTTAACCACAGCAGACAGACTTAAGGACAAGCAGCGATCAAAATTAATCATGGACCGGTTTCAACAAAAAGAAAGTCACGACCTTCCAAAGGACACAATCCTCCATGTCAATCGAGTCTCCTCTCCAAAGTGAGGGAGATATAAAAGGAGAACATATGAGGAGAGGAGGGGCATCGAATAGAAGAGGATGTAAATAAGAAGAAGAAAATAATAGAATGGGAGTTACAAGGAGAGATTCATAAAAAGTATCGGGAGGAATAGATAATTAATTAGTCCAATCTGAAAATGTAAAAGATGGGGAATAAAGATAAGAATATATTCTGAAAATAAACATCAATCGTGGCTAGGGGGAATAAGAAAGAAAAAGGTTATTCTGACAGCAAATTGAGGTAAGTAGATCTGATCAAGTACAGGGCAGCAAACTGAGGTAAGTACATCATGGATAAAATAATTAAGTTGGTAATTACTTATATAATTGAAAGGTAAGAATAGCAGCTGATTAACTATATTACTGATTTAGATTTCAGTTGGTACTTATAAATATATTTAATATGTCATGATTTATGAATATATCTAAGTATATTTTGACGGATACATATAATGAGAAATTGAATGACACATTGGTAAGTGATAAATACAAATTTAGATATATATTGTGGTGATTGACAAATACAATGTATATAAATAAATGGAGTGTCCAATAATGATGCTTGCAGCAATTATGTATATCATAAACTCCTATGAATGTACCTTGAAGAATAGACTTCGGGCCAAAGCTCCCTTTCGCTAACACTCAATAGGGAGAGGATGGTTGTGGAGGGAAAGGCTGGTAATTCAATCCCATGATGGATATCCCAAGACAGTAATAAGCCTTGAGGGAATCCACTTGGAGATTGGTCACGCGCCATCGGCACTGTAAGGCGTCCCTCCTCCAATGAGGCTAGGAAAGAGGAGCCAAGGCAAAGATCTATTCCAATCAAGAGTAAGAAGTCACATCTGATCATGTTAGTTTATGGATTTAGATGATAATGCATTTGATTGTCTCACTCTTATGATGTGCAATCTGAAATGATGAATAAGGAATTATGTGCTTAATTGATAATACATGTTGTAAGTAGGTCTTCAAGGTAATTTACATTAATAAAAGGGTGTGTTGGTAAAAATAAATTATATGTCCTAACTTGTGCTTTTTATGCCTCTAATAAGGGGACATTACAAGCTGCTACACATGCTGCAATATATTAGGCCTTTGTAGTGCTTAGTGCTACTGAAAACTACTTCTTGCTACACCAAGAAATCATCACAGACCCCAAGCTAAAGCAACATCCAGAGGTGCTCTTTCGGTCATCTACACTTCTGGTCCAATCAAAATCAGAATATCCTTGCAACTTTAGGTCTACACTAGAAGTATATCTCAAGCCATATCCAACTATGCCATGCAAGTATCTCAAGATATGCTTAGCTGCAACTAGATGAATTTCCCTTGTTTCACACATGAACTGATTGAGGGCACTTACTGCATAGCAAATGTCTGGTCTAGTATTGACTAGATACATCAGTGATCCAATCAATTGCCTATACATGGTAGGGTCTACCAGATCTAAACTAGTTGTAGACTCACTTAACTTCTTCAAATTTGTTTCCATCGGTGTAGACATAGATTTGCAATCCATCATCCCAAATCTCTTCAAGATGTCTATGGCATATTTCCCTTGACTTAGAATAATCTCATTGGGTCTCTTCCACACTTCCAATCCTAGAAAGTAATGCATAAAACCTAGATCCTTCATCTCAAATTCAGAAGCTAACTCCTTGCATTTGACAATGAGATATTCTTCTCCAATAAGAAATAGATCATCAACATAAAGAACCAAGATTAAAGCCTCACCATCAACTACCTTGAAGTAAAGATTTGAATCTACATCATTCTTGGAGAAGCCCAAGCTCATCGAGTATCGATCAATCCTCTCATACCAAGCACAAGGAGCCTGCTTAAGGCCATACAAAGCCTTCTTCAATCTACAAACATGAGACTCCTTCCCATGAATCACAAAGTCATTAGGTTGCTCAATGTATACCTCTTCTTCAATCATGCCATTAAGGAATGTTGTCTTCTCGTCCATTTGATGTAGCTTCCATTCCTTAGCTGCTGTAATAGCAATAATAGTCCTGATGGATGTATAACGAGCAACCAGAGCAAAAGTTTCCTCATACTCTATTCCCTCTTTCTGAGAGAATCCTCTAGCCACAAATCTAGCTTTGTACTTCTCAATGCTTCCATCGGCAGCATGCTTGATCTTGAAAAGCCATTTGGAATACACAACTGATTTTCCTTCAGGTCTCGGTACAATGTCCCAAACATCATTCTTGATAATAGATTGATATTCTTCAGCCATAGCATCTCTCCATACTTGTTGACTTGATGCTTCCTCAACACTGGAAGGCTCAAACTCAATGATATGACTCATTAATGCTACATAGCCTGGTAATTTCTATGGTCTTTTGCTTTCTCTTAATGTGCCTCTAGGAGCTGCAAACTTTTTTGCCTCTTGCATAGTTTTCCATGGGTCTCTTTCGACCTATGATAATATCTCTTGGCCCATCAGTTGGTTCCAAAGGCTCAACTGGATCAATAGCCTCTTTTGGTTCAGTAGACTCCCTCTGAATCTCAGGAGTATGATCAACGTCCATGTCCTGAGTAGTCTCCTGGTCTTCATTATTTATCTCCATGTATGAACCTTTAGATCTTTTGAATGCAACATCTTCAAAAGAAACATCCCTGTTGATCTCTATTTGTTTCTGTCCCAGAATGTAAATCCTGTAGGCTTTTGAAGATTCACTATAACCCACAAATATTCCTTTCTTTCCAGATGGTTCTAACATAGATCTCTTATCTTTAGGCACATGAATATAAACAGGATAACCAAAGATTCTCAAATGACTAACCTCAGATTTCGCACTTGTAAATGCTTCTTCAGGAGTCATATTTTCCAATATTCGATGAGGGCTCCGATTCTAAACATACACTACAGTTTTGGATGTTTCTTCCCAAAGGAAGGTTTGTAAGTCTTGATCATGGATCATAGATTTGGCTTCCTCAACTATGGATCTATTCTTCCTTTCTGCAACTCCATTTTGCTGAGGATTGTAAGGAACACAAAACTCCCTCTTAATACTTGCCTCAATACAGAAATTACGGAAGCCTGTAGAAGTGTATTCTCCTCGGTTATCGGATCTTAGGACTTTGATCCTCTTTCCAGACAAATTTTCTACTTGAGCCTTAAATTCTTTGAATTTTTCAAGTACTTCTTTAGATTCCTTAGACTTCAAAAAATAAACCCAAGTCTTTCTAGAGTAGTCATCAATGAAAATTACATAATACCAAAAACCACTCAAGGATGCCATAGACATTGGACCACACAAATCAGAATGAACAAGATCTAGAATACATTTTGATCTACTTTCACTAATATGAAAAGGACCCTTAGTATTCTTACCCATTGCACATCCTCTACAAGTACCATCATGCTCCTGACTGAGTTTCGGAAGGCCAGTAACCATCTTCTCCATGGATGGAAGTAATCTGAAGTGAAGGTGAGCAAGTATCCTATGCTATAGCTCACTCGAACTGGTGGAATCATGCATCAATGCTTGAATTGGACGAATGGAAAGTCTATATAGACTCTCTTTCCGAACACCAATCACTCGAGTTGTCTTGATGCTAGAGTTTTTCGGCCAAGCAAGAAATTTTCCCTCAGAGAATGCAACTTGATATCTTTTTTCCTCCAAAGCTGAAATTGATAAAAGGTTCCTCTTGATACTTGGTACGAACAAGACATCACTCAAATGAAGAGGGATGCTGGAATCTTGGTGAAGAGAGGTGGCTCCAGCACCTTTCACTGAATAGCAAGCATCATCTTCGATTATTACTTGAATGTTGGTTCTCTTTCCACCAAATCTGAAAGATGCTCTCTATATCCTGTAATGTGCCGAGAAGCGCCACTATCAATCAACCATGTGCTACTATTGGTTGGAACATTGCTTGATAGGGTAGAGATGAATAGAAATCCACTTGAGTTGTCTCTTGGTTCCTTTTGAGGAGAGACATCATCCACATCCATAGTAGAAGCATGTTGCTTTGGTCTTGTTGCACAATCTCTAGCATAGTGACCATACTTGTCACATTTGAAGCATTGAATATGGGAGAGATCCTTCTTTTTCTTTGATTCAGGAGCAACATCGGATTTCCTATCTCTATTCCTCTTGAAATTTCCTTTTCTCCCTTCTTTTCCTTTCCTCCTTGAAGTTTGAGCAACAAGAACATGATTGTCTTCATTGTGAGAGCTTCGACCATTACCTCTTGCTGCCAATCTGGACTCCTCTTGAATGCAATCTGCTCTAAGGAAATCAAACTTTGGTAGCTTAGATCTTCCACTGATACCTTGGATAAAAGGCTCCCAAGATTGAGGAAGACCGTTAAGTGCCAACATGACTAAGTCTCTATCTTCAACTATATCTCCAATGGCATATAGTTGATCCTTTAATACAATAATCTTCATGAAGAAGGAGATGACTGAATCTCCTTTAGCCATCTTGATGTGATGAAGTTGTTTCCTTAAAGCAAGAGCTGTGCTAGTGTTATTGATCTCATACAATCCCTCCAAAGTCTTAAACATCTCTCTAGCTGTCTTCAACTTGGAGATGACAGGCACAAGGTGATCCTTCATGGAATCAATCAATATCTTCTTGGCCTTTGTGCCATTCTTTCTCCATTGTGTTTTCTCCGTCTCATCAGAAGGCTCGGGCACCTCGTTCTCCACGAACTCGAGAATATCATTTTCTTATAATGCAATTAGAACTCTAAACTTCCAAGAGGTGAAGTTAGATGCACCATCAAGTCTATCTTCAACCTTGAGTCTGTTCAGCATTTTTGTAGTTAAGATAGACTCCCTTGGATAAGAAGAAGAGATGGAGATTTCGTAGCTTACGCAAATCTGATCACGATCTTGCTTAAACCCGCTCTGATACCATGTTAGTTTTATGACCAGATTTAAATTAAGCAGAAATAAGAACAATTCTAAACAAAATAACACGCCGTATACCCTGGGAAAACCCTCCTTCTTGAGGGAGAAAAACCCAACAACAATATATCACTTATATATTGATAAAATATCAACAATTTGCTTACAATATGGCCAAACACAAGGCCAATAATAAGGCCACACACAAGGCCAATCTAGAAATAAAGCTTCTCTCTTAGAAGCAAATAAATGATATCTCCTTTATGAATCGATCTCCTTGAATCAAAAGCTCAATCTACTGTAGAAGCGAATTCCTCTTATATGCGAACTTGTCTTGGATAAAAATTGAATGAATGATGAATGCAGTTCGCCATCTATATATACAAAATGTTATGTCTCTTCATAAAGGGTCAGCTAGTTTATTAACCAAGGCGTCACTTCACCAAGGTCGGCCTTATTTAAAATAGTTAATATAAATATTAATTCAGCGCCTTTGCAAGATATTTGAATTTTTATTTAATATTTATTCTCCAAGAAATTGTGGGAGAAAGAACTCCTGCCGCTAAATTCTTGTTGCCATTTCCTAGCTCTTTTCCAGAAGCGATTTGTGCCCACAGTTTAGACGAGTTTTTTTTAAGGATATCAGCCCTTTCTATACGCGATTTTCTCTTTCGCTAGGGCATGATTTGTTTCTTCTGATAGACGTGATTTTTAGAGCTCTCTTTTGCCCCCATTTTGCAATATTTCTCTAAAAATTGTGGGTTTTTGAAAACTGGCTAGGGTTTTGCAGATTTCTCCTGTGTTTGAAGTCGGAATTTTTTTTCAATTTCAGATTCTTTGTGGGTTTTTTGAGACCTCTTCTGGTTTACCTTCGAATTTTCTTGGGTGCATCATTTTTCGTGCCCTTGGTTTTTGTGCCAGCAGATTTGTCTTGAAATCTGTGTATGTACCTGCCTCAGTGTATTGGAACTCATGCCTCGAGTTTCATGCATTAGCCTTTTCTCAGTACCTTGTTTTTCATGCCTTGAAAAGCATGAGGATGGCTTCTTTGACCAACATTATGTTGGAAGGCAGTCAATGTTTGAACGGAAAAAATTATAATAACTAGAAGCAGCGAATGATAACAATCTTTGAATATCGCTGCCTTGATCAAATGATTCTAGGAAACACTACTTGTCCCACAACGGCGGGTAAAGATCAGGAAAAGTTTGACAAGCAGAATCGTGAAGCGGTGATGCTCATTAAACTTTCATTTCCAAATGATCAGCTACCTCAGATTCCACTTGGAAAATCAGCAAAGGAGATTTGGGACCATCTAAAGGGTTTGCATGAGACTTCCAACAAAAGCCGTACGTTCTTCTTGAAAAATATTCTATTTTCTATCATGATGGATGAGAAGACAACTTTGCAGGAACACCTGAACAAGATCTAGGAGATCCAAGATCAGTTGGAGGCTATTGGTTGGAAAATGGAGGAAGACATGGTCGTGATCACTCTGAAAGTTCTACCTAAGTCTTATGAACATTTCATTGAGACTCTCAACATTATGTCTGCTAGTGTTGACCTGAAGTTTCCAGAGCTTTGTACTATCCTCTTGCGCAGGATCATTGGAAACAACAGTTTGGTAGTAGTGCATCCTCATCCTCTACAGAGCAAGCCTTTACAGCTAAAACTCAGTCTAAAAACAAAGGGAAAAGTTAGCCTTCGCAACAGAAAGGCTCTATTCAACCTCCGAGCAGCCCTAAGAAAAAGAACATTTAGTGCAATTACTGCCACAAGTATGGTCACATGAAGAAGGATCGTCATTTCCATTTGGCTTCTGAATAGAAGAAGCAGGGAGGGTCTCAGCAGAGAGCAAATGTTTCCGAGCACTTTGAGCAGAAGGAATCTGCCTTTTACACTCTTATAGCTAAAAGGCCTGCAGATCATGTGTAGTCTTCTACCTGGGACATTGATTCAGGTGCTTCACGCCACTTCACTCATCAGTGTGACTGGTTCACAAACTTCTCTCCTTTCATTGACTCAGTTATTTTTGGAGGAAGTGAAGAATACAAAGTTGTTGATACGAGAATTGTTCAGATTAAGTCTGGTGGGAGGAATCTCATTTTCCTCAACGTATACTACATTCCTGACATGGAACTAAACCTTCTCCTAGTTAGTCAAATCATGTGACATTCTCCTCAGATGGATGTGATATTCAGTACACACAAATGTTCCATTCTTGATTGGGAGAATCGCACTATTATGGTTGTTGGCATTGAGGATCATGGTCTATACAGGCTTGTGGATACAGGAAATTCTCCAGAGTTAGCCATGGCAGCCAAGAATTCTAATATCACCAGTCTTTGGCATTAGCGGTATGGGCACTTAAATGTGCGCTAGCTCTCTCAGTTAGCTCAGGAGGGACTTGTAGTTGGTCTACCTGACATCCAAACTTAGCATCATGGTGTTTGTGGAGCTTGTCGGGCTGGGAAGCAGCATAGGACACTGTTCATGGATGGTGACTCATGGCGAGCCTCTAAGGTACTGCAGTTGGTTCATGTTGATATTTGTGGGCCAATGAATACACCTTCTATTACTGGTTGCAAGTATTTCTTGCTTTTTGTTGATGATTTAACTCAAAAAATGTGGGTGTATTTTCTTAAACAGAAATCAAATGTGTTTAATGTATTTCAGAAGTTTAAGGCCTTCGTAGAAAAAAAGTCTGGTTGTTGCATAATTAATCTTAGGTTAGATAATGGGGGGGAATTTTGTTCTACTGCATTCTCCAACTTTTGTGATACACATGGAATTAAACACCAGTTAACTACACCCTACACTTCTTAGCAAAATGGTGTTGTAGAGCGGCACAATTGTACAATTGTTGAGATGGCCCGCTCCATGTTGCAACATAGGAGTGTTCTTAATAAGTTTTGGGTAGAAGTAGTTTATATTGTTGTCTATCTCCTTAATTGATCTCTTACTCATGCCGTTAAGGGGAAGACTCCTGAGGAAGTTTGGATTGGTCACAAACCCAAGATCAGTCATTTGAAATTTTTTGGCTCTTTAGCATATGTATGGATTCCAGATGCCCAGTGCTCAAATTTGGATTCCAAGAGTCAAAAACTTATGTTCACAGGGTACAGTGACAACCATAAGGCTTACCGATTGATTGATGTAGACACTAATCATCTCATCTTCATTTGGGATGTTGTCTTTGATGAAGAACGAGGACCTTTTCATCTTTCCTCGCTTGTTTAGCATTGTGAGGATCAGCCCTTGAAGGCCTCTGATTTGGGCATCCATCTTCCGTTAGGTTCACTTGATGGGAGGGATGATGAAGACTCTGTCTTTGATGATGCTCAACCTAATTTTCCTCTAGATGATATTGATATTCCACTTGCTGAACCTGTTCCAGATCCACAACCAGTTCCAGCTCCTCCTATTACATTTGATGTTGGCTCTTCTACTCTCCGACCTAAATGGTGGGCTAAGACTATTGGAGATCTTCATGATGATGAGCTCATTGAGGGTAGATCATCCAAAAACAAGAGCAAATAGCAGCATATAGTCTATTTTTCTCTCATGGCCAACATTCATAGTGTCTATGAGCCTCAGACATATTTAGAGGCTAAAGGAATTCTTGAATGGGAAAAAGCTATGGAAGTTAAATACCAGAGTCTTCAGAAGAATCACACTTGGGTCCATTTTGATCTTCCTCCAGGAAAGAAGCCCATTAGCTGCAAATGGGTGTATAAGGTAAAATACAAAGTTGATGGAACCCTTGACAAGTACAAAGCTCGTCTAGTTGCAAGGGGATTCTCACAAAAAGAAGGCATTGACTACAAGGAGACCTTTTCTCCTACAACCAAGATGAGTACCATTCGTCTTGTCCTTGCCTTAGTAGCCCAGTTTGGTCGGAAAGTCTATCAGATGGACATTAAGAATGTTTTCCTCAATAGTGAGTTGAAGGAAGAGGTCTACATGACGCAGCCTCCAGGGTTCAAGGTTGTTGGTCAAGAACACAAGGTGTGCAGATTGGTCAAAGCACTCTATAGCCTGAAACAGGCTCCTTGGGCTTGGTACATAAAGATTGACAAGTACCTCATAGATCATGGCTTTCAGAGGATTCCATCTTACTCTAATCTATATGTCAAACATATTGGTAGTGATATACTTATTGTTGTTGTCTATGTGGATGACCTGATCATTACCGGCAGCTCGACACATTTGATCATTGAGATCACACAGGATTTGTGCAGCACATTTGACATGACAAATTTGGGACTTTTGCATTACTATTTAGGTGTTGAGTTTTGGCAGACCAAGAGCAGTATCTTCATTTCCCAGTCCAAATATGTTCGAAGTCTATTGGATAAGTTCTGCATGTAGGATTGCAAAGCTGCCTCCACGCCCATGGAAAAAGGGCTCAAGTTGTTAGCTAAGTCTGACTCACCAGTAGTAGATGAATCATTGTTTAGGCAACTAGTGGGAAGCCTCATCTATCTCACTGCCACTAGGCCTGACCTCAGTTTTTTAGTGAGCTACATTTCATGTTTCATGACAGCCTCTAAGGCTAATCATTGGGTAGCAGCGAAGTGTGTGCTACGTTATGTGAAGGGCACTTCTGATTATGGACTCTTGTACACTTAGAGTCAGGATCCTAGACTTGGTGGTTTCATAGACTCAGATTGGGTAGGTTCGGTTGATGACAAAAAATCAACATTTGGGTATGTGTTCAATTTGGGATCTGGTGCGGTCACATGGACTAGTAAGAAGCAGCAGGCAGTGGCTCTCTCCTCAACCGAAGCAGAGTATCAGGGAGTAGTTAAGGCAGCTTGTGAGGCAGTTTGGCTTCGCCGGATGCTTGCGGATATGCAAATATCTCAAGTAGGTTTGACTCCCTTGTTCTATGATAATCAGGGAGTTCTCAAACTTGCCAAGAATCCAGTCTTCCATGAAAGAACCAAGCATGTGGAAACTCATTGTCACTTCATTCAGAAGCTTGTTGAAGACGGATCAGTTCAGTTGTTGTATGTTCCGACAGAGGAGCAAACAATAGATATTCTCACCAAGTCGCTTAGTCCAGATAAGTTTGTAAAATTCAGGGGGCATCTTGATGTTGTTGAAAGATTGCGCATCAAGGGAGGGTATTAAAATAATATTTATTATTTATTTATTAATGCTCAATAATGTATTTTATTGTAAATTATATTGATAAGATCGTCTCTGATCTTATTTGAAGTTTCTTTTAGAAACTTCCTGATTTTTGTACATTTTGTAAATTATTTATTGAGCATTCTCGCTCATTATTAATACAATCAAATTATTTACCAATTACTTGTGTAATATAACCGCCTCCTATGGATTCATTAACTATGGTGGTTGTATTGGGCATTAACAAGTCAATCTTTTGGTGCAAAAAACCCGTCTTTTCAACAATTAGTATCAGAGCCTAGGTCACATGTTTAACCCCTTCCTTGCACTGGGGGGAATTGTTGCAAGGTTTGCGCCCTTGGTCTCCTTGTGTTGTGTAGTGAAGTGCTTGGGTTTGTGACATGGATTAACCACCTCCTATGGATTCATTAACTTTGGCAGTTGTATCCGACATTAATAGGTTGATTTTTTGGTGCAACGACAACTATCTTTTCAACAAATAGACACATCCAATTGCATTTGGGAGCCATAAGTTGAGGGGGCCTAAGAGATTGTATTCCATTTATGATAAGGAGATGCTTACCATAATGCGCACATTGGAAAAGTTTAGGCAGTACCTAGTAGGTGGGAGGTTTTTGGTGAGAATCAACCACAACAGTCTCAAATATTTTTTGGAGCAGAAGGATTTGAATGAGAGACAACAAAAGTGGGTCAGCAAAATACATTCCTATGACTTTAACATTGAGTACATTAATGGAAAGAAGAACATAGTTGCAAATTCCCTTTCTAGGAAACCAATAGCTTGCTCACTCACAAAGATTTCAGCATATTGGAAATCTCATCCATTGATGGAGTACTCCAAGAACAAATTTGCTTGTGAATTAATGGACAGATAGGTTTAAGATGATCGTTACAGGGTAGCGGATGATATCATCTTCTACAAGGAAAAAATCTATTTAGTGTTGGCATCTAAACTCAAGGAGAAGATAATGAGAGCTACTCATGACACTCCCTTAGCAGGTCATCAGGGTTACTTTAAGACATGCTGGCAGGTTAGGGAGAGGTTCCCTTGGAAGGGCCTCAAGGATGATGTTTTGCGGTATGTGAGGGAGTGTACAACTTGTTAGCAGAACAAGTTAGATCATTCTCCTCTGCGGACTTGCTGCAACCATTACCCATTCCAGAGCAGAAGTGGGTGAGCATTTCGATGTACTTCATGACCGGTTTACCCAAGGTTCATGGTAGAGACTGCATTTATGTGGTAGTAGATTGAATTACTAAATTTGCTCACTTCTTTGCTATTTCTTCTAAGTACATGTAAATTTCCCTTCTTGGTTGTTTGAAATTTTTGTGATTATTTTCTCAGTTTGATAGATATTCTATTTTATCAAACTCAATAGTTGCTTTGCATATTTTGTCACAGTGATCAAAGGAGTGCACAGATAAGAACAATAGATAACAATATTCTTCCACAATAGACTGATAAAGATGGTTATTATTGCAGAGATATAATGATGACATGAGCCTCAAACTACGTCTTACAATAGAATTGCTAATAGGACACCAAGTTGTAAGGATCATACAAGTTTTTACAAACTTAGTGTGCAAACCCAAAATGGAAAGAGGCAATGCAATGACCTAGAATGAAATGCAATTTTCAGATTGTAAACAATGCAGTGCAATAAACTAAAAATGGAATGTTGTAAATGCAGTTTTGAATTTTGGCAATGCACTAAATGAAGTAAATTAAGATAAATTTAATGAATTTAATGAAACAGAAAATCAGAAAACTGAAAAAAAAATGTAACAGCAATAAACAAAAACCTAAAACAAAGATTTCAAATTCCAAAAAATTCAAACCAGCACCTGATCAAGGAATCATTCGCCAGTTAGGGCGAATGAGTCCTAGATGAGGATTTTTGAATTTTTTTTTATTGATTTTTAAGTGTTTTTAAGTGAGTTTCATATGCCAGAAAATGCAGTTCAAATATGATCAGGGACTCATTCGCCACTTGGGGCGAATGGGTCCTAGATTAGAGTTTTTAACTATTTTTGATTGATTTTAAGCTTTTTTCAATGTGTTTCAGCTTCAGGTCTATAACAGTAACTTTTAGTTTCAGATTTTTGCAAATGTACTATGAAATGCAAGTTGAAAAGGTGATAAAATGATGAATGCAAAGACCTAATTTGAAATGCAATTTTGTTTTGATTTTCAAATGGAAATTTATGTGATCTAAATGATGTGCAAAATGACTTATTTGTTTTTGTATTTTTCAGATTTAAAGAATGCAAAACCATGCAATTCTAAAACCCTAGATGAGATGCAAGTTTGAATGCAAAGTAGGAAACCCTAAATGAGATCTAATTAAATGAAAATAAATGAAAATGAATGCAAGATCTAACTTAGGATGAGAAAAATGACTCCAAGATCAGAAAACTACAATATTCAATAAGTCAGGTTCACCAAAGTGAAACATGGAAAAATAAGGGTAGGGGATAAATCAAAGTGAATTGATTAAGATGATAAACCACTATTTTTCTTAGGGATGTTTCACTCAATTATGAAGGCCAAAATGCATAAATAACAATAAAAATGACTCCTAACTATTATAGCAACAATAAGGGATGTTTGGAGAGGTTAAAACTATGTGTACCTTGCTGAAAACTTGTTTTTAGGTCACTAAGGACTCATTTGCCTCAAGTGGCAAATGGGTCCCTATTAGGGTTTCTAAAAACTAAATTCTGGATTTTGTTCCTTAATGTCTCCACTTCTAGCTCCTCGATGCTTAGCTCCTGAAAACCCAAAACAAACTTTGTAGCCTTGTTTTTGTGTTCTTGCAATATGGATGACAACTTTGCAACTTGACAACTTTGACAATTTTGCTTCAAACTTGTTCTCCACTTGATCTTCAACCTAGAAACCTATAAACACACATCAAAGAGGAGAAAATATTGTTGATTGTTAGGGAATAGGGGTTTTCCTCAATCAAACCCCATTTAGGTAATTAAACCTTGTGATGAAATGATGAAATAGAAGCATGAAACAAGAAACATGAAATGATGATACTGTTATCACCTAGAAATGCACCCTATGCAAAGTTATGAAAACTGAGCTTTCTAGAGAAACATGGGATCATTTCAAGGCTGCGGGTCACCTAAGGTTGAAATGAACCTCTAGAGAAGGCCGACTTCCTTTGGTGTCACCTAACTACTGATCTTATAAGGAAAAGGGGAAGAAAAAATACTTGTGATGAAACCTAACTCTATGGTGATGCACCAAAATTTACTGAAGAGGACAAATAACACAGTTTGCACACTCAATTTCAATCAACGACGAAAGCTTTTTCATACACAATTCAATCACATATGTTTTTCTGCATAAATATTTCATGAAAAGGTTCATATGGATACACTCCTAGAAGGAAGGAACAACTTCACAACTAGAGAATACTGCATTATAACACATCTCACAACCTACAAAATACATATTGTTCTACAGAAAGGTGCTGAAATAAGACATAACCACAAGGAATCATATAGTTTCACAAGCAGTTTCATCAATTATACAAATGCACACAATTTAATAGAGAGATTGAAAAGGTAAAGCGCTTATACTCATTGATTTCAATGGTGAAACACTGACATACATGCCTGTCATGAGTTACAAAACATAGCCTCTCTTCTGCAAAGAACTCTACAAGTTACAAAAGCAAAAAAGCACCAAGTAAGAATTGTCTACAAAAAGGAAAAAATGCCATATATACAAAAGAGTGTTGGCCCCCCTAGGGCTTACAAAAATATCGGCCTCCAGAAAAGATCTGCCCCTAAATCTTGTAATGAAGTTAATGCTATATTAAATGGGCGTCCCCGCTGTCCATGTCGGTGAAGAGTTGCTCTAGGAATGGCCTCCTTGATCTTTTGCAACTACTGCATTAACTTCTGGTCTCGTGTTCGCCTTCGAATCTCCTTGTCGAGCTGCTTTGAATGCTTCTGAGCTCAGAGCAGATCCACGTCGTTTTCACTTTGTTGATCTTTTTGGCACCGGTCAAGCTGCCAACGGCCCGCCTGTAGCTCCCTTTGATTGGTCGAACAGATGCCACACAAGCTACTTCGGGCGGTCAAAAGCTCTTCATCAGAATCGCACATCAGTGAGACACTAGAAGTGTCTCGCCAATGTGATTATGCCCCTCAGCAATTATCGGCATAGCTCACAACCGTCGGCAAGACCTTTCACTTTCGAGAAGACCTCATGGTGAGCCCTCAGGAGTCATACCGATATCCCTTTCCATCGCTTAGTCATCCGCATTCGGCAAGAGCTTCTTCAGTTGGCAAGAGGTCATACTGATCTTCATGAGTTATACTGTTGTGCTCCTCCATCGGCAGGACATCCATGCGTCGGTGAGACCTCTTACTAAAGGAAAAACACTATATCGAGACCCTTCATCCTTTGGTAGGACCTCATGCATTCGCCAAGCTCACTTTCTTTCGGCAAGAACCCATCGGGTCGGCGAGACATCTTGGCGAATTCCCTCTTGCTTTGGCAAGAGCCCATATCAGTCAGGAAGACACTGCCTGGTCGGTGAGACCTTTTTCCGAACTCTCATCTTGTCGTCAAGACTTCTTCTTGTCGGCTAGACCTCATGCCAAAGCCCTCATCTCTTGGCGAGCTCAAACCCTTCGCCGAAACTTCTGCTTGGTTGCCGAGACATCACGGCGAACTCCTTTCTTTCGCCGGGAGCATCCTTCATTTCGGGGAGACATCACCGGTCGCCGAGACTTCACAACGAGGTCCCTTCCTCTCTTCGCAATGACATTTCTTTTCACCGAGACCTCTCAGCGAACATGAGCCCCTCTCCTCGATGCCAACCCTATGAGCTACCTTCGGCGAGACATCCTACGCGGGGAGATACATAAGATTCATGGCGACCCGAATGTCTTGGCGACTGGTGCATTCGAACAAATAGAACGCACTACTAGTCGGCAAGACAAGAGGAGGGTCTTGCCAACTTTATGCTCTGACGAGTTTATGCCAAAACTAACTGAGGCGAGGTTTTCCAATAGACTTCCCTGTCAGATAAGGACCCTCCTAATGAAATCTGAGCACCTGCACGCTGGGCTCAACCCTTATGGGAGCCACATTTAATCCATGTGCGAATTTGAAACATAATTTCCCCCGATTGAGCCCGTAGGTAAAAATTGGGTAACAGATACCTTGGAAGATGTCTTGGAATGTAAATCTGCAAATTAACATGAAGTGGTCATGTAAATTGTAGATCTTGATCTTGAATTAGATGTGAAACAATGCTTAACTTGGATCTTCAATGCTACGTCAACACACATTAGCTCAACCACATGCTTGATGCACTATGCCTTTGACATGATGATATGACCTTGAATTGCTACAATAAAACTTCAATAATCTGCCCTTGAATGTCTTTGAAATGCTCTATAATGCTCTTGTGAATGTACTCTAATGATCACTTGAACTTGCTAGGTCACTTAGGATGAAACTATGTGAATTAACCTTATATTTATACTAAATCTAAATATTAACCCCCAAATTTAAATAAACCAAGCCAACATCAGATATAGAATTGAAAATCATTAAAATCCTGCCACAAATAAATTCAAAAAGGGGTGTCCTAGGCAAGGAGGACCCATTCGCCACCTCAGGTGAATGGGTCCTAGCACAGTTTTCTAGGACTAACCTTCGAGGAGGTGAAATAACATCAAAAATCCACCTCAAATATGCCAGAAAGGGGGTCTCCTAGGTTAGGAGGACCCATTCACCCAAAGTGACGAATGGGTCCTAGCACGGTTTTCTAGGACTCCAACTTTGCCAATGTAAATGTTATGCAATATCATTAATGGGTATTGAGATAGATCCTTGAAAAATGCAATTAATAAAGCTTAGATTTGAATTAAAGGGTCCAATTAAACTTAATTAACCACAATTAATTAATGAATCCCTAGATTAGTGTGAAAGTGTAATAAAACACTTTACAACACCGTGAATAAGGCACAATTAAGTCCATTTTATCATTAATTGTTAATTCCTGAACTAAGCCTGAAAAAGGGTTACTTTTTTCTACACTACATGAAGTAACCTGCACAAAAGAATAATATTATAGGAAATGTGCTACAAATACTTGAGAATAATAAGCCATTCCAAGGGGGAAAGCCTCCAAAAATCTATAAGAGGAATACAATTCAGAATATGATGATAATAAATTAACTAATACCTCCTATACATACCATACTTATGCCATGGATGCCACTCAAACTAATTTAACTACCTATATAAGATTGTATTAATGACTATATAATTTAATTAAGAGATATAGTAACCACAAGTTGATTACTTATATCCCTATGCACACTATAGGATTAAACATGTAGCAAAATCATTTCAAAATCTCAAAAAATCAGTTTGTACAAATTGCTCTTTTTGGCAATAATCATATTTGATAGTGGCTATTTCTCGTATTCTATTTCTAGGTAGTGGATGAGAACATATTTTAGGCCATTTATATTTCGTTAGTTGTTTCAAGATATATTTTCTTTAAGTTTTGTTCTTTTCGCTTTTTTTGTAGCTTGTGGATAGGTTTTCTTTAAAACAATTCTTTTTGGGATATTCAATTATATTCTTAAATCCCTAAAATTTGATTACTGCAATCTATAAATAAGTTCCTTAAGCACAAGTTATTTTTAATGATAGTTGAAGTTGGTCTGATGGTACATAAATATCATGTCCCCGATTTGGAGGATGAGTAATTCAATTAGATTAATTAATTAAGTTGTCCAAATATTGATATTCATAAGGATGACTAATTGATTATTTTAATTAAATTAAAGTGGAGTATTAAATTAATTATTTAATAAAGTTATTTTAATAAAATAATATCTCAAAGGTAATTTTATTATAATTAATTTAATAAAGTGACAATAAAATGATATATAATAAAGTCACTTAAATAATGAAATAATATTCTAGAAGCTTCTTGGAAATGGGTTAGAAAAAGTATATAAGAAGCTTATTGCTAGTCATTAAAGCACACTTGGACTTTATTACTTCTTACATACCTACATGGTAGAAAGAGAGTTTGAATGCTTTCATTGGCTCGAGGGTTTGAAGACTTGTTGATGCGATTTTTGTGACCTCACCAATCAGCCGAAGAACAAAATAGTTTGGGCTACTCCGTTCTCTCTTGATCAAAGTATTCCATGCGCTAAGATTGCGAGAAAGTTCGCATGTTCAACTCCAAGGTTCCTTTAGTGCGAATAGACCCAGTTTGGTTGATGTGTATTGCTGTGTTCGTACGAGGGGACTTACACAATTGTCCAGATTTCTTGCAGTCAGCAGCTAATGTATGATTTGAAGGGGAATTCTCACGTGTATGATTTGGCAATGTGGTTCCTTTTCCTAAAACTAATCAGAAAGTGCGGAAAGTAAAAAGGGGTAAGGCCTAAGAAATTTATACTCTATTCTAAATGCAGGGTATGTGGGGCTTCGTTTCAATAAACTTCAACCGGATTTCGCCTAGCCTCCGTCGGACAGCCTCAGCAAAATCGGTGCAATCTTCAAAGGGGATAGCAAAAGGTATTCAAGTTATAATTTAACATACATACACCATCAGAACAACGCATATAAGTATGTAAACCACAACCGAAGTTAAACACAAGATAATGTCCAGTTGACCACACAAGGCGACTTATCATCAACAAGCCGCTAGTGGTATGGAATAAAGCGAAGCTATCTCAATAAAACACCACACACCGAAGTAAGCTACTTTGCATGAACTAAGCTACTTGGATACGAAAGGAAGAAGAAACCTTGCTAGCATTTCATGACAAGACGAATTCCATCATCAATGAAAAGATCTATTATCATAAAATGTGTTACACAACAATCTCTTCAAAAGTTTTCAAAGGGAAAACTTTCTCTCTTCTCCAAATTATGCAAAAATGCTCTACAATCTAGCTCTAACTCTATCTCAATTCTAGCTCTGATCTAATCTCTGATCTCTAATTTCTAATTCTAATGCCTTACAAATGAGGGGGACTCCCCCTTTTATAGCTAGCCAAGTCCCAAAAGACGGCTAGGGTTACAATTAATAGAGTGGCCAGAATCGTGCCACCTCAGCCCTAACCCTAAAAACTGCCAGAATAGGGAGTGGTACATTAAATGAATCAAAGATTCCCACTCACTCCCAAAATAGCAAATGCAATAAATGCTCCATATCAGTCTTCTAGAAGATCCTTCGTCCAGTAGTGTGTTCCCATTGGCCTTCTCTCGTGCCAACTCCATGAAATGCACTGTGCGACTCCGGCCTCGCTGTAGGCAGAAATGAACTGTCCCAGCTCCTGCTGCTTGTGGCCAGATACTTTCGTGCCTTGTACAAGATTTTCTCCAAGCAGCTAATGAGTCCTGCGTGTTCTGGATCAAAGTGGAGAATGTAGCAGTATTCTCAAAGTCATCCTGTACAAAGGTCTTAACATCTGCGAAGAAGGGAACTAGCAAACCCCTCAAATTATCAAAACTTATTTCATC
This sequence comes from Sequoia sempervirens, assembly GCA_007258455.2. Lineage (NCBI taxonomy): Eukaryota > Viridiplantae > Streptophyta > Pinopsida > Cupressales > Cupressaceae > Sequoia > Sequoia sempervirens. The sequence continues at coordinate 28,714 of VDFB02330826.1, forward strand.
TGGATTCAGCCGCCTAGCAAATATGGCCTCAAAGGTGTTCTGAACTCCATCTATGATATTGGCCATGGCCTTATGTACCCTGGCTGAATCTGCCTGTGCCGCATCGAAGAAGTCACGCCCTGTGATAGCTGAAGAATACCACCGAGAGAAATCATATCGGTCATTCGCCTGAATGACACCTCCATCAATCAGCAACTGCAATGGCATGCCTCAACACCTCAGGCAATTTGGATCACCTTACTGCGATAGATGAGAGCTGTAAGCCCCAAGCACGATCCACATCCCATCGGGTATCCAAAATAGTGAGGCCTGTTGAAAGCGAGCAAAGGTCCTCCATAAATTTCTCTGTCTGGAATGCGGAACTCACAGCTGACCCATTTATGCGCCTCTGTGCCATCCTCCCCAACTCTACTAATTGATCGACTCTCTAGGAATATCTGTGGAGGCTCTATTACTGGTACATCTTGCCCTCGAGAACGAGATAACTGCTGTACATATCCAACTAACGCCTTGTGTTCTCGTTTTAACTTCTTATATTTCCCTTCTTTCTTGAATAATCTATCCTTGAGGGCAAGGAAGGAGTTATCACACTCCTCAACAATCTGAGCACCAGTAGGGCGTCCCAAATCCAGAGTGGTGACCACATAATTCTCAGGAACTGCTTCATTCTGGTCACACTCGACTCGTGGGACAGCAACGTGAAGAGTACGAGAGCCATCCTCATCGGTGGAGATCTTCGAAAATTTTCTTGCCTTCTTCTTCGGTGGAGGAGCACTGATCCGATTCAAAAATTCTTCCATCTCAACTGCTGGATCAATCTCCTCACTCGGGCTTCTTCTCATTCTATCCTTTAGCCAATCGGGCACCTCATATAGTATGTCGAAGGGCTGCTGCTCCTGTGCCTCGACCTCTCTAACCTGTTCAACTTCTTCTTCATTCTGGCGAGGCTCATCGTCCTCAAGTGGCTGAGTGTCACCTGACACTATATCATCATCGCCATCGTTCATGGCCGCCTCTAACTCCTGCTGAAACTGAGGGTCGGTAATAGTCCCCTCATCATCCTGCTGATCCTGCTGATCAACCCTAACAGGTACATTGGCACTCTGGCCAATTGACTCCCTCCGTGGAGGCTGAATATCATCCTGTACTACCGGTACCTGATTCACTACAATTCTCTGATCAGCAAACAAAGACACCTCCTGTATGCTTGGAGAGCGTGTCTCCAAAGGTACTGCCACTGTGACCCGTGGAGGCTCTGGCTGAACTATTTCTTTCTTCGGACTCACGGTCACTCTTGTGATCTGTTTCTTTCTTCTGTGAAGTCTTTTGTGATCTCCCATCAAGTTGTAAGTCAAAGCAATTGACCTACTTTTCAATCTGTTCACCTTTCTATCAACCCATGCCCTGGTGAATGTCATAACCGGGATGGATAGAGTATCCAAATCAGCAACCTCAGGCTCTGACCAATCAATAGGCGGAAGTGGAGTGTCCCGAACAGCTGCATAGTCTGGGTGGACTACATCCATATCTTCACTGACCTGGTCCGGAACTGGAACTACCTCACACTCCTGATAAGAGTGTCGGCAACCTAGAGAACATTCTCTTCCTCACTTCAATCTCATCAGCGCATCGGCCCAATAATCCTCAATGGTGTACTTAGCGAATTCCTCAAAGCAGAACCAATTGTTTGTTGGAATTATATCTTTGTCGGCTTGTATATGATATAGAAAATGATAAAATTGAAGCTCATTCTCAGCTTCTCTAGCCGCCTGTATCGAAGGGCACACCTCATCCGAGTTGCCCATCACAATTGGAAACTCTATCCCTCCTTTCTTCTTCTTCTTTTGGATTTTGTCAAAAGCTAGCAACTGTCTGGATATCTCTAGCATTATTATTCTATCTGTTGGGTACTTAGGCAGCCTATAAGGATACGAGGAAAAACCTTGCAGCCTAATGTATGAAAATCTCGGAAATTGTATAAACCAGCACCCATACCTCTTAATCAGCTCCTGTGCATTTCTAGAGATTCTGTGGTGTAACCGCTCCTGAAGCAGCCTCGTGATGTACATGGTGAATGAATCGTTGACACGCTTGTAGTAAGTTGTGCTCGACAGGTGCAACTGTGTACATGCCTCATGGATTTTGAATTGATGAGAGCCACAACCGATGGGTTCTTTGTAAGAAATCTCCCTGTACCTCGTCATCCGTGCCAACATATAAATAAGGTAGGAGCTCATGTAAAACGTTTTAGTCCTCCTCAAGCTCAGGAGCTACTCATGTATGTTATCGCTGATCATCTCAGCCCAATTGACATAATCCTTTCCCTCTAGCACCAGGTTGATATAATAAAACATCCAAGGCTCGAAAATGTAAGACTGTGGGCAACCACCAACCCTGCTCAGCAACATGATAAGATCACAATATTCCTGTTTCAGGTCCTCTGCTATGATCTGTTTTGGAAACTTCGTTCGAGAAGGCTTGGGAGTGCTCATCCAGTGAGTGTTAATTGTATCCATGCACCGTTCAAAAGCAGAAGCATACATCCGCTCCGCTCGCTCCCTGGATTTGTAAATCATGTTTCTGTGCACCGGGATCCCGAAAGCTTCACCAATGGCCGTCGGAGTGAGATTGGCAAGCACTTGGCCATCTGGTGACATGATCGACCGGTGTTCCTTCTCGTAACAGTTGGCGCACTCCATCATCAGCTCCGAACACTGAATAGCTGGCGGAAAACCAACAGCTGCATATAATCCACTTCGGACGATGTTGTGCGAAGTGACCGAAGCCCGATGACTTCCAATCCCGAACAGCCTATTCTTGAGGGTCTCCAAGTTGACAGCGCCTAGGTTAGTATCCGTCAACTTGCCCAGCTTTGAAATAAACTTTGACTCTGGCATGAACGTTTTGCTGAGCTTCTTGATCACAGCCTGTCTTGAGGCACCATTGTCCTTTCCGGTTGTCCTCGCTTCAGCCATCTGCAACATAACAAACATTCATCAGCAATTAAATTTAATAAAATAAGGCATGATAGGGGCTGCAGTTGAATTCTAGAAGCTGCAATATCTTTCGTGTTTGCAAACCTCAGCTTCTTCTCTTGGATATATTCGAATTCCGACACTTAGAACGGGTTTCTAAGTGAACTCTGATGATTTTACTTCTCAATCAGCAATCAGCAATTTAAACTTCTTAACTTTGCACTTCAAACCAGCAATCAGCAATTTTAATTTCTATGTCTTCGTATCAGCAATCAGCAAACATCAAACTAGCAAGTTCGCACCTCTAAGTTCTCAATTGTTCCTTTGCTTCACCCCAAGGCGTCCCACAGGCAACCTCAACTAAGCTCAACAAATCAAATTTCAGACTACAGTGCTAGCAAGGCCGTACCTTTTTCAGCTCTCAGCAATGGCGTACCTTGACTTCAGCAAAATACTTCTGTACTTCAGCAATGGCGTACCTCTTTCAGCTCTCAGCAATGGCGTACCTTGACTTCAGCAAAATACTTCAAATTCTTTCAAGCCTTAGCAACTCACTGCAATGCTTCACCCTTAGAGCAAGTTCGACTTCCAGCTGTGAAAATGAGTGAAAAAACATCTTCATTTTATAGCCAAAACTTGAATTCTAGAAGAAGTTAATTTTAGCCAGTGCCATTAAACTCCACTACTCCACTTCAAGAATTCGAATTTTCCCTCTCTGGTGCTTTTGACACTTGTCTCCAGTCGTCGGGAATATTATTCTTCTAGAACTTGACTTTGACTGGCGTTTTTGAATTCCTTTTTGAAAAATTTAATTTAAATTCATCATTTTTTTACTCACCAGCCGGAGCTCTGTCACTTGAATTCGAATTTTTAACTTCACCATCTGCTCTGGAAAATTCATCCTCGAAGAATTTAAACAAAATTATCTAGGCAACTCACTTCAGATTCATCATTCGAAGAAAATTCATCTTGAAAGCACATTTTATTCGTTTTTGCCTTAGAAAATTTAAAATTTTCCCTTAGGAAAATTCACAATTCGAGCACTGATTAAATTCTTCACTGAAAAAGTGTCGGCGAAGCTTGAAAGACTTGGAAATCCATTCATCATCACAAATGTTCAGTACCCAGAAGCAAATTTTCTTCAGAACGCCTCGAATCCATGGGTACCCAACGAACGGGTTCATTTAATTTTTCAATCTTTTTGAACCTTAGAAAATATTATTTCCATCATTTAAATTCGTTCTTCGCCTGTGATCACTCTGTGTTGCTCTGACCTCTTGAAAAATTTGAAGAACTTGAATTATCATTGTCCCTGGATTTATCACTGAGAAAAGTTGCTCGTGTTTTGAGAAATTTCATCAACTTGGAGCTAGGCGTATTTTCCAAGGAAAATAAATTTGCCTTAGAAAATATTTCTAAAATCATCTTACACTTTGAGAACTTGCCTTAGAAAATTTGATTGCCAGTGGAGAGGAAATTTTTTATCAACTTCATTCAGAAGAAATTTTACATTCCCGGCACGCCTTGTACATTTTATTCTCACCTCACACTTGGAAAATATTCATTTTAAAAGCTCCAACGCCTTAGAGAAATTTTTAACACTTAGGCAATATCTTATTTTCCCCCTGAGGCACCTAACACACTTTACTTTATTCTCAACGCCTTGAAATGCCTTTTGAAAATTTTTCCAACACCTTATAACTCCCTTACTCTAGGCGCACACTTCACCTAGCATTTTATTCCACACCTTGGAATATTTTCTAACACTTACCACTTCCAACGCCTTAGGAAAAATCTCCAACACCTATAACCTTAGGCGCATATCACACTTTGAGAGGATATTTAAAAAATCACGCCACACATACCTTGATCACTTTGAACGCCTAACCTACCACCTTGCCTTCACCACCCTTGGCGCATTCTTAGTGTGGAGGGGAATAACGCCTATCTTTTACTACCTTTTCACCACGCTTTGGCAAATTTTTCATCCTATTTACCACCTTTATTTACCACTTACAATCCAAACATGGGCGCATTTGATCCTAGCAAGAGGATGACTCTTCGCCTTCTATCTTTTGTCTTGACATGCACAAGTTTGGGCGCATTTTAGCCCTTGAGGAGGATAAAAATGTTTGACCTTGTTGACCCTCTCCTACTTTGGGCGCATTTTCATGTAGCTGATGGATGAAGCCTCTCCAACGTCCTTGGGTGACTCTTCAACTCCCATGTTTCGTCTTCACATGGCCTTGTTTGGGCGCATTTTGCCTAGGAGGAAGGATGAAAACGTTTGACTTTCCTTTGACCGTTTTGCTTTGGGCGCATTTTGATGTGTGTGAAGGATAAACTTTTTCCAACGCCCTTGGGTGACTTTTCACCTTCCAAATTTCGTCTTCACATGCATGACTTTGGGCGCATTTTGCCCTGTGTGAAGGATGAGAAATGTTGACCCCGTTGACTCCTTGCAACCTTGGGCGCATTTTGGCCTATGAAGAGGATGAACTTCAAGTTGGGCGCATTTTGATGGGTGAGGCGGATTTCATGCCTTAGAAACTTTTTTCAACTTTTTCCTTCCTTCTTCTTGGGCGCATTTTGCCCCTGCTGCAGGATAAACATCTTTGACCTCCTTTGACTTTCCTGCCTTAGGCGCATTTTGACCCCTGTGCAGGATGAACTCATTTTCAAAAATTTTCTACGCCTCTAGCTGAGATGGGCGCATTTTCCTATGCCTGCTGGATAAGACTCCAGACTTAGACAAAATTTTATCATCCTCGCCAGCTTACGTGCCCTGCTATTTATAGTAAGTCCTCTCAATTTTGTACTTCTGAAGCTCGGATCAACCTAAAATTTTGAACGTAGCATCCTCATGAATTTATCAACTTGTCGGCACTGCCACTTTTAGTCACCCTGCTATTTTTAGCCTGTTTTTGAAGGTGGCTTACTATAAATAGTAAGCTCATGTTTCTGATAGCTCCCAAGCTCCGATCGAGTTGAAATTTGGATGAGGCGATCCTCACCACGTGACCTGTTGGCTGACACTGACGCATGCAGCTGATTTACTATTTTTAGCACGTTTCCAATTTGACTTACTATAAATAGTAAGTGCTCCGTTTGACTTGAAATTTCACCAGATAGCTTGAAGAACGCTGATCGCGATGGTTTACATCGGTTTTCGAAGATTTTGACTTTTGATGCCTATTTTTAGGCTCCGAAGTGGAAACCCTAACTACTGCATGCGTATCAAAAGATTCTCGCTTGCTCTCGCTTTTTACATCGCTGGCTGTGATGAATCACTGGAAGGGTTAAGGACACACTGCTAAAAATAGCAAGTTCCTTACTGAGTGAGAATCCGTTGCATGTCACACCATCGAAGCTCTCGAAAAACCATCGGAATCGACATGCAAAAGAAACCACGACATGCAAACCCTAAAAATAGCCTCGGAAGGTGAATCGAAAGTGGTCATCTGGTTTTGCATGTTACATCGTTCGCGAAGGTCTTGAAACCGGAAGAATATGCGGACATGCAAAGAAAACTCGCATCGCACCCGAAATTAGCCCGGAAGCCGGTTGCTAAAAATAGTAAGTCGTCCGTTTTTGCTCAAATTTGGCATGCAAGCAGTCTGGTATACTCTGAATGCCGTGTGATGATCGAATCTCAAAATAGCTGACAAATTGCCCTGAATTGCAGACTTACTAAAAATAGTAAGTACCTTGGAATTTGATGAAACTTGGCTGGAAACCTGCTGGATGTCTGCTGACAACAATATTAAGTTCAATTTTCAATTTTCTCATTTTACTTGACCTTGAATTGGCCAGAAACGATGAAACCCTAATTTCAGACTTGGCCAATATTTCGCGTTTAAGCTCAATGACGGACACAACCCCCGAAACGGACACTAGAAAAGAGATAGAGAGAGAGAGGGCCCAAGCAAAGAGCAGGGTTGGGGGTCCCCATCTTGAATGGTGATGAAAAGGTCACAACAAGACTTTAGAGTCCTGTTGTGACCTTTTCACAGATCACCCCATTCAAAATGGGGACCCCCTAATTTTTGCTCCATTCCTCATCTTTTGGCTTTGGTTTGGTCTCTCTCTCTCTCTCTTTCTGTCTCTTTCTGTTGTCTGCTTTTCCGGGGATGTGCCCGTCTTTGAGCTTAAACTTGAGATTTTGGCTAAGTCTAGGAATTAGGGTTTTGGATCTTCTAGCCAGTTTGAAGTCAAATGGAGTGAGTAAATTGAAATTTGAGCTTGGCATTACAGTCAGTAAGCTTCCAACAGGTCCCCAGCAGAATATCATTGAATTTTGACAACTTACTATTTTTAGTAAGTACCTAATTTTCAGTGTTCCACGGGGTTTCGGGGACGGGGACGGGGGGACGTTCGGGGACGCGTTTCGGGGACGCGGGGACAAGGGGTCTAAGTTTGGGGGGGACGGCGGGGGACGGCGGCGGGAGGGTGGTAGGGTGCTGAAATACATATAGTACTTGAAAAAATAGTTATAAAAAGATTTATAAGTATAAGAATTATACATCTTGGAGACAACTAGGAGTCCCCTAGATGTCTTGAGGACACCCCAGCATCCTCAAAGTCCTAGCAACATCTTGGAGACAACGACATTGGTGGTGGGATGGTGGCGCTAGTGGTGGGCTGATGGGGGGACGTCCCCCCCAAGTCCCCAAGTCTCCGAGACGTCCCCCTCTAGGAAACGCGAGGATTTTTGGGGGGGACGTGTCCCCGTGGAACACTGCTAATTTTAGACATTTTCTTGGCACTTTTGAAGTTCTATCCAGTACACTGCATCCGGAGCACCTTAAATTGCTCGTCTGCAAATTTTGAGCTAAAACGAACAACTTTCTATTTTTAGCAAGTACCACCTTCAGGAGCAGATTTTGCGGTTTACATGCGAAGTTTTTCAGTGTATGTCTGGAGAATATTTTTGGGTTTTCCGAGACCTACGCAATGGTATAACATGCAAGATGAGATGATAACTTTCGACAATCTTCACTTCAGAGGCTATTTTTAGGGTTTACATGCGAAGTTTTTCAGTGCATGTTTGGAGAATATTTCTGGGTTTTCCGAGACTTATGCAATGGTATAACATGCAAGATGAGATGATAAATTTCAACAGTCTTCACTTTAGAGGCTATTTTTAGGGTTTGCATGTTGGAATTTTTGACGCATGTCTAGATATTCTTTGTGGGTTTTTCAAAAGCTTCGCAGTGATGTAACATGCAAACCAAGATTGAGACCTTTTACAAGGGTTGTCTTCAGAGGCCATTTTTAGGGTTTGCATGTAGGACTTTTCAGTGCATGTCAAGTTATTCTTTGTGGGTTTTTCGAAAGCTTCGCAATGATGTAACATGCAAACCAGGATTGGGACCTTTTTTCAGGGGCTGTCTTCAAAGGCCATTTTTAGGGTTTGCATGTAGGACTTTTCAGTGCATGTCAGGTTATTCTTTATGGGTTTTTCAAGAGGTACACAACAAGGTGACATGCAAGCTAAGTTGGTCACTTTTTCAGGGACTTACTATTTTTAGCAGGACCACTCCGGCAGCTACCCAGCGCTTCAGTATCACAAATACAACAACATGCAATAGGAACAGAGTCAAATAGAGGTCATTTGAGCAACATGCAAGTCAACTTAGGGTTTCCAGCTTCGGGACCTAAAATGAGGGGTCAAATGCCAACATTTTCGAAAACCGATGTATCCCACTATGATCAGTATCTTTCAAGGATTCCACTGGTGAAATTTGAAGGCACTCTGAGCACTTACTATTTATAGTAAGGCACTCCAGAAACAGGCTATAAATAGTAGGTCAGTGCGAGGCGCCAGTGTGAATAGGCAAGTCAACCCATGAGGATCACGTTAGTCAGATTTCAAGTTGAACGGAGTTGCAAAGGTACTAAAATCAAGCAGTTACTATAAATAGTAAATCACCTCCAGAAACATGCTATAAATAGCAAGTCAGAACAAGATGGCAGTGTGAACAGCTTAACTAGGTCATGAGGATCCTGTGGTTAAAATTTCAGATCAATCCAAGCTTCAGAAGAGTGAAAACCAGAAACTTACTAAATATAGCAAACTAGGGCAAGCAAGCTTAAAAAATGTTTAAGTTTGAGAGAATTCCTGCTCAACCTCCTAAATGCGCCCTCAACTAGATGAAGGTGATGGAGAACTTTCAGGTCTTGAGATATTCCTACTCATCCCCCTAAAATGCGCCCATGACTAGTAGAAGAAGGAAAAGTTGCTAAGTATGTGAAATTTAGTCCTTGACCTCCTAAATGTGCCCTCAACTTGATGAAGATTGGAGAAAAAGTTTCAAGTGTTAAAATTCTCGCTCACCCCCCCAAATGCGCCCTCAAGAAAATGGAGGTAGATTGATAAAATTCTCTAAGTAGGAAATTCCTCCTGGCCCCCCTAAATGAGCCCATGCTAGAGGTTGACTTGGGAATTTTTTCTTAGTCTTGAAATTCCTACAGGGGCCTTGAAATGCACCCACCTTGCCATGGAGGATGTTCAAAAAATTTTCTAAGTGTTGAGTTCCTCCTCCACTAGTCAAATGTGCCCATTATGAGGCAAGGTGATGGCTTTAAAAAAGTTTCTAAGTTGTTAATTCCTCCTCCACCCCTAATATGCGCCCAAGGTAGAGTTGGGTAAGTTGAAGATACGCTAAGTGTGGGAAGTTCTTGTAGGCCCTTGAGAATGCGCCCAACTTGGAGGAGAAACAAGAAAATATTTAAGGCATTGAAAATTCCACCTCCTCTAGTAAAATGTGCCCACCTTGAGAAAAGATGGAGGAAAGTTTCTAAGTGTAAAATTTTTTCCTCCTCCACACTTGATATGCGCCATGAAGAAGATTGATGCTTTGAAATTTTTCTAAGGCAAGAAGATTCCTATGGACCCTTGTAAATGCACCCTCCTAAAGGAGATGATAAAAAAATTTAAGGCATGGAAATTCCTTGACCACCCCAAGAAGGCGCTAGCTTCATGAAGTTAAATAAAAAATTTCAAGGCAAGGAAGAAGAACTACGCCCAAGGAAAGAAGAGAGTAAAGAATAAACTTTCACGAAAATATTTTTTCTGAGGTACAAAATTCAAAATTTAAAAGTACCCCTTCATCTATAGACACATGAATTTGGTGTTTTTTGAAGAGAATTTCCTTCTGGGTACTGGATATCTTCGACAAGGAGATGATTTTAAAATTTTCCACACCTTTCCAAGGACTTTAAGATGGAAATTTCACTCGGGTGCCTGGTTTATGAATTTTCTAGGGGAAATAAATTATTTCTAAGGCAGATGGGTTGGAAATTTGGCTAAGGCATGGAGAATTTGAAGATGAAGTTTGCTAGAGGAAAAGGATGAACTAGATCACTCAGACCTTGGACATCAGAACATGGATATCAGGTGAGTAAAGTGAATTTTTATTATAAGTGTTTTGATGCTCTTCTTTTTATCTGTTTTGTAGGATGAACGTCGGGGCCAGAGCACAATGACTTGAAGCGATGAAGCAAGTAATCCAAGACAACATTACAACCTCGAAGGAAGAAAAGTTGCATGTTGGAAGAAATGGCTAAGTGTTGGAATTTCTCCTCAAAGACCCAATATGCACCCAATGTAGTCAGGCGAATGGCAAGCGGGAATGATTGAATCCAAGAAAATCTTCCAAGTTCAGAATGAAGGAAAATATGAAGGCTCAGGCATTGAAGAGTTGAAGAGTGACAGCTAAGAAGAAGATCATCCTCAAGCACTGAAATGCCCTCAAGACTAAGGAAGAAGTTGAAGCCATGATGATCAGACTCATCCAGTTTGTAGTCAAGAAGAGGAACAAGAACAATGCGAACGAGACAAGAGTCTTCTAGAAGATAGTGGACATTAATTACTCATTTATTACTCCACTCTTCTTGGTGGCAGTTTTTTAGGCTTAGGGTTTATGTGGCTCAATCTGAGCCTTTCATTGTAATTGAATCTAAGCTGTCTGTTGGACAGGGCCAACTATAAAAGGGGCATCCCCCCTCATTTGTATAAGAGATTAGAATAGCAGAGAAGGAATAGAGAGAGATTGATAGAATAGAAGGTAGCATAGTTTGATAGTTTAGCTTAGATTGAAAAGGAAGGAAAGTCTTCCATTTAAATACTTTGTAAGAAGTTGTTGTGAACACTCTCTCAATAAAAAGGGTTTTTGTTGATGATGATCTCTTCTTTTGTTGGGAGTAGCTAGCGAGGCTTCTTTGTCCTTCCAATTCACTTAGAATTTTGAAGTATCTTAAAGTAAAGTAGATTTCACTTCATGCAAGTAGTTAGTAATTGTGGAACGTGGTGCTTAGTTTGAGCAAAACTTCACTTATCCATACCACTAGTAGGCTCACTGACGATGGGTTCGCCTTGCGCAGTCAACTGGAACATTGTGAACTTAACTTCGATTATGGTTTATATGTTGGCATGTGTCATTGTGATGGTGTCTTCATGCCGAATCATGATTTGAATACCTTTGATTACTTCTCTGAAGATTGCACTGGTTTTGTGGAAGTTGTCCGAAGCGAGGCAAAGCAAAGCTCGGTTGAAGTTTGTGAGAATTGATCGCCATCTCCCACACCTTAGAGTAGAATTATAGCATCCCTTATCCTTGCACTCATTTAAATTCAGTTCATTTCTAGTTAGTGTTAGGAAACTTGCACTTACCTGCTAGATCATCCGAACCACGTGAAACCCTTTAATCTGCTGTCTGTTGTCCGCTGCTGAACAATTGCGTAAGTCCCCTTGAAATACAAGCAAATCACATCGAGCCAACTGAGACTATCCACCGCCTAGAAGGAACCTTGGACTTGAACGCACGAACTCTCTCGCAATCTTAGCGTGCTGGATACTTTGATCAAGAGAGAATAAGGTAGCCTTTGGAAACTTTATTTTGTGTTGGTGCGGTCACGAAAAACACATCAATAAGTCCCAGTTTCATTTGTGAAATATCAAGCCTAGTGTTGATGTGACTTTTGTGACCGTACCAATCAGCAGAACAAAGTTGTTCGAAGGCTACTCCGTTCTCTCTTGATCAAAGAATTCCACACGCTAAGATTGCCAGAAAGTTCGTGTGTTCAACTCCAAGGTTCTGAAATGCTTTGGAATACCCTCAGTTGGTTCGTTGTGAATTGTTGTTTTCACGAGGGGACTTACACAATCGTTCATAACTCTTGTAGCTAACAATAGATGGATGATTTAGAAGGGATTTATGTAATGCGGATGATTTTGCAATTGGGTACGTTTTCCTAAAACTAACCAAAATAAGCGGAATGCAAATGAGTGTAAGGGTAAGAAGATTCTATCTAAGGACGGGACGTGGGATCAATCTCAACAGCTTCAACCAAACTCTGATCCGCCTCACACTGGACAGCTTACACAAAGAAGGTGCAATCTTCAAAGGGATAGCAAAAGGTTTTCAAGTTACAATCCAGTATCAAGATACCATCAAAACGACACATACCAAAATATGAATTGCAACTGAAGTTAAGCTTATGAAATGCTCCAGTTGACCATGCAAGGCAAACTTGCCGTCAGCAAGCCGCTAGTGGTATGGAATGAAATGAAGTTGCCTTGATCAATGCCACAAATCCACAACTACTATCTACTTGCATGAAATGAAAATTGTGCTACTCTACGCTACTTGGAGTCGAAGGGATGAAGAAACCTTGCTAGCTATCCATAACAAAGACGAATTTCACCATCAATGAAAAGATCTTCTATTATGAAAGTTTTACACAACAATCTCTTACAAAAGTTTTCAAAGGAAAACTTTCCTTCTTCTCCACACTAAGCTATCAAACAAAATGTCTACTCTCTCTGATATCTCCCCTAATCTAATCTCTACTTTGATTTCTAATATCTAATGATGTACAAATGAGGGGGACTCCCCTTTTTATAGATGGCCAAGTCCAATGGATGGCTCGGATTATGATCAGATCAAAGGCTCAGATCGAGCCAACTTAGCCCTAACCCTCAAAACTGCCAGAATGGGGAGTGGTACATTAAATGAATCAAAGATTCCCACTCACTCCCAAAATAGTAAGGACAATTAATGCCCACAATCAGTCTTCTAGAAGATCATCATCCAGAAATGCATTCCCGTTCTCTTTCTCCCTGGCTGCAAAATCAATGAATCTGGCAAGCACAGCCTCAACCTCCTGAACTGAAATAAGTGGAATGCAATCGAGCTGAAACTCTAACACTGTGATTGACTGCTCATGCCGTGCACAAGATTTTCTCCAAGCAACTAAGGAATCCTGCGTACTCTGAATCAAGCTGGAGAAAGTGGAAGTGTTTTCAAAGTCATCCTACACGAAAGTCTTCACCTTTGAGAAGAAAGGTGCCAACCTACCCCTCAAATTATCAGTAGTCACCTCATCGGGATTCAACCGTCTAGCAAAGATCACCTCCAAAGTGTTTTGGACTCCATCAATGATGTTTGCCATAGCCTTCTGAACTCTAGCTGAATCCGCCTATGCTGCGTCAAAGAAACCTCGTCCCGTGACTACTGAAGAGTACCATCTAGCAAAATTATACCTATCACCCTCCTGAATGACTCCTCCATCAATTAGCACCCACGAAGGAGTATGCCTCAATGCCTCTAGACGTTGAATGACTTTGCTTTGATAGATGGAAGCATCGCCCCAAGCCTGATCAACTGCCTCCATTCATGCCAAAATGCTGGAAGCCTGCTGGAAAGCATTAGCAAGGTCTTCCATAAACTTTTATGTCTCGGCACGAACTCCTATAACCCATTTATCTGCCTCCTATGCCATCTTCCTCAACTCCAACAAGCCACTAACTGACTCTCTGGATAATTCGGCTGGAAGCTCTATTGTTGGAATCTCCTGCCCACAAGGACGAGACAATTGCTGCACGTATCCTACCAAGGACTTATGCTCCTTCTTCAACCTTTTATACTTTCCTTCCTTCCTGAACAATCTATCTTTGAGTGCCTGATAGGAGTTATCACACTCCTCTACAATTTGCGCACCTGTGGGGCGACCTAACTCCATAGTTGTGATCACATAGTTTTCTGGCACTGCTACATGGAGGGTGCGAGAGCCATCCCCATCAGTTGATATCTTTGAAAATTTTCGTGCTCTCTTCTTTTGTGGAGGTGCGTTGACCCTGTTCAACAACTCTTCCATCTCTACTGCTGGATCAATATCCTCACTGGGGCTCCTTCTCATCCTATCTCTGAGCCAATCAGGTACTACATATTGTATATCAAATGGCTGCTCCTCTCGTGCCTCTACTTCACGAACCTGTTCTACTTCAATTTCATTATGGCGAGGCTCATCGGCCTCTAGTGGTTGACTGTCTCCTGAAACTGCATCATCTTCCAAAGCCATCTCTAATTCATGCTGAAAATGAATATCTGTGGCCGTCACCTCATCATCCTATTGATCATCCATGATGGGTGCATTAACACTCTGACCAACTGATTCTCTCCATGGTGGCTGATTCTCTTCCTGTACCTCCTGCACCTAATTCAATACATTCCTTTGATCAGCAAACAAGGAAACCTCCTGTATGCTTGGAGAACGTGTCTCCAATGGCGTGGGTGACTCAACTCTCAGAAGTTTCGATTGAACTGGGTCCTGCCGAACTTGCTCCTTCCTTCGAGATTCTGGACCTCGAGTAATTTGTTTCTTCCTGCTGGTGGTGGGTGTCCTGTGATCTCCCATCAAGTTGTAGGTGCAAGGAATTGACCTACCCTTCAGTTTGTTCACATGCTTGTCCACCCATGCTCTAGTAAATGTCAAAACTAGAATGCATAGTGTGTCCAAATCCGCTATCTCTGGTTCCGACCAGTCGGGAAGTGGTAGAGGAGTATCTTTCACTGCCTCATAATCTGGGTGGAGAACGTTCATGTCCTCTCTCACCTAGTCTGGCATTGGAATGACTTCACACTCCCCGATCATACTCAACAGCAACCTAGAGAACATTTTTTTTCTGACCTTTGCTTCATCTGATGCACTAGCCCAATAATCCTCAATATTTGCTTTATGCTTGAACTCCTCTGACTGTATCCACTTGATGTTATTGTGTGGATCGTAATGCTGTCTGCTGGTGTGATAGGAAAAGTGATAAAATTGAAGCTCACTTTCAGCTTCTCTAGCTTCCTGTAGTGTAGGACACACCTCATTTGAATTTCCCATGACAAGTGGGAAGTCAACTCCACCTTTCTTCTTTCTCTTCTGAATCTTATCATAGGCAACTAGTTGCCCAGATATCTCTAACATTAAAATTTTGTTGGTTGGGTACTTAGGTAGCCTATATAGGTATGAAGAAAAACCTTGCAGCCTAATATAAGAAAACTTTGGAAACTGTATAAACCAGCACCCATACCTTTCAATCAACTCCTAAGCTTCCCTCGAGATCCTGTGATGAGTACGCTGCTGAAGTGATCTCGTGATGTGCATGGTGAAAGCGTCATTGACACGCTTGTAATGGATAGTGCTTGTCAAGTGCAGCTGTGGACAAGCCCCATGAATTTTGAACTGATGGGAACCACAACCCACTGGTTCCTTGTATGAAATCCCTCTGTATCTCATCATCCAAGCCAGCATATAAATAAGATAGGAGCCCATGTAAAATGTCTTCGTTCTCCTCAAACTCTGGAGCTGCTCATGTAAATTATCACTGATCATTTCGGCCCAATCGATATGCTCTTTCCCATCCAGCATGAGGTTGATGTAATAAAACATCCATGGCTCAAAAATAAATGATTGAGGGCAGCCTCCGACTCTACTTAGGATCCAGATCAAGTCACAGTACTCCTGCTTCAAATCATCTGATATAATCTGCCTCGGCAGCTTCGTACAAGAGGGCCTAGGCTTGTTCATCCAGCAAGTATTAATTGCCTCCGTACATCTCTCGAATGTAGAAGCATACATTCGCTCAACACCTCTCTTGTTTTGTAAATCATCTTCTTATGCGCTGGGATTTCGAAAGCTTCACCGATAGCATCAAAAGTAAGGTTGGCGAGCACGTGACCATCTGGTGAGACAACTGATTTGCGGTCTGGATCATAGCAATTGGCACACTCCATCATCAACTCCGAGCACTGAATAGCTGGCGGGAAACCAGCAGCTGCATACAGGCCACTTCGAACAATGTTGTGCGAGGTGATCGAAGGTTGGTGACTGCCCATCCCGAGCATTCGATTCCTGAAGGTCTCCAAGTTGAAAGAACCCAAATTCGTGTCAACCAACTTTCCCAACTTCGAGGTGAACTTTGACTCCAGCAGGAAAGACTTGCTTAATTTCTTGATCACAGCCTGCCTGGATGCACCATTGTTGTCCTTGCCAGTTGCTCTTACTTCAGCCATCTGCAAAACAATAAACATCTATCAGCAAATTAACTTAGAAAAATAAATAAAATATTTTGCAGGGCTGCCAGTCGACTTCAAAATTTGAGAAGTTGCAATATCGGTAGTCATTCGCAAACCTCACTTCTCCTTTTAACAAATTCGAACTTTCAGCACTTAGAAAGTTTAGGCAAGTGAACTCAGCAACTTCAACACTTTCAACAACTTCAATGAAACTTATCAAATTTATTAGCTGGCTGCAGCAACTTCAATACTTTAAGAAATCGTCCAACTTCAATCAACAATTCCAGACTCTTGTAAGTTCACACTTCTTCAATAACATTTAGCTTCAGCAATCTGATCTTCTTGAGATTTCGAATTTCTTCAACAGCTGCAACTTCAACTTTGATAAAATCGTCCACTTCACTTTAGCAATTGAACTCCTTTAAATTCGTACTTCTTCAACTTCAAATAACTTGGCAAGTTCGCACTTCACACTCTCAGCAACTTCACTCACTTCAAGTCGTGCCTTTTTAGTTTCAGCAATATTTTCTTTCAAAACAACTTTCAGCAATGTTCTCTGCAACTCCAAGTGACTTAGAGCAAAAATCGAACTTCTTCAGCAACTCTAGACTTAGACTTTAAAATTTTAGCTTCAGCCACCTTACTTCAAGTCGTCCCTCCTCAGCAACAACTCAGACTTCAGTCCTCAGCAATCCTCTTCTTCTCAAATCGAATTTCTTCAATACCTTCAGCCTCAGCAACATATTGTAATACTAAACTCAGAGCAAGTTCAATTTTCTTCAACTGGTGAGGAGAAATGAATAACCTTCAGCTCTTATAGCAAAATCGAATTCTAGAAGGAGGCTAAGTTTAGCCAGTACATTAAATCTCCACTACTTCATTTCAAGAATTCGAATTTTCCCTCCTCTGGCATTTTCGACACTTGTCTTTCGACGCCTGGAATCTTGATCTTCTAGAAATTTCAACTTTGACTGGCATATTTTGAATCCACTTTCGAAAATATTTACTTTAAACACATTTTATTCACCAGCCGGAGCTTTGTCATTCAAATTTTAATTTCATTGACCTCTGACTCTAGAAAATTCATCCTGTGAAGAATTCAATTGAAATCATCTAGGCAAATCACTTCAAATTCATCGTTTGGAGCATTTTTCTTTCGAAAACCATTTTATTCAATTTGCCTTAGAAAATTTTAAAATTTCCCTTAGGAAAATTTCACAATTGAGGTGCCAATTAAATTCTCCACTAGAAAAGCGTTGGTGAAGTGCAGAAGACTTGGAAATCCATTTCTCATCAAAAATCTTCAGTACCCAGAAGAAAATTTTCTCCAAAACGCGATGAATCCATGGGTATACAACAAACGGGTTCATTTAATTTTTTTTTTTGAATTTTGAACCTTAGAAAAATATCTCCTTATGAAATTTAACCCGTTTCTTCATCTCTTTGAGTGCTTTGTTGCTCTGACTTGAAAAAAATCATCAACCCGCAATGCCAACATCCTCTGACTTCATTCACTGGCAAAATTCATTCTCTTCAGGAAAATTTTATCTCCTTCAAGTCTAGGTGTTATTTTCTTAAGGAAGAAATTTTTGTGCCTTACAAAAATTTTAAATCACTTAGCATTTTTTGAAAATTTTGCCTTAGGAAATTTTTATTCAACCTCAATCATTTGCCAGTGGTGGGAAATTTTTATTAACTCACTTAGAAAATTTTCCTTGAAAGCACATATCATGGAGAATATTTTATTCACCACCTTATGTCTTGGGCGCATTTGATACTTCATGAGGAATATATTTTTGCCTAGCATATTCATTCACCTTGGGCGCATTTAGCTTGTCATGAAGGATGTCCTCTTAAATTTCCATGCCTAGCATACTCATTTCACTTATCAACTTTATTTCACCACCTTTACACTTCACTTTAGGCGCATATAGCATATAAAAGAGGATACGCCTAGCAATTTTATCTTTTAATTTTACCTTCACACTCTTTATTCACCTTTTACTGACTTCAACTTGGGCGCATATCACACCTTATGAAGGATAAACTTGTTGACTTTTTAAGATGGGTGCATTTCATCCATGCTAGAGGATGGGCGCATTTGCTAGGTGATGAAGGATGAAACACTTACGTGACCCTTGAGCTTCTTTCCTTTTGTCTTCACATGCCTTCACTTGGGCGCATTTAAGCATGGGAGGTGGATAAAGCATCTTTGACCCTTTTGACTTTCTCCTTGCTAGACATGATTTGGGCGCATTTGAGAGGGAGAGAAGAATAAAGCTATGCCTTAGAATTTTTCTCATCAATCTCTTAAAGTGGGCGCATTTGGCTATGTGTGGAGGATAAAGCCTCTAACAACACGTTTGACTCTTTGACTTGAGAGGTGGGCGCATTTTAGGCATGGTGAGGGATGAATTTATAACGCCATTGACTTGTCTTTGTAGCATGGGCGCATATGAGAATAGGAGGAGGATATCTTTTTTCCTTAGAAATTTTTTATTCTCCTCAAGTCATCTTGCATGTGAGGGTGCATTTTTCCTAGGCTAGAGGATGAACTTGACACTTCGAGATTTTTTAATCAACTTTCCTAGAGTGGGCGCATATCAAGGCATGAGCAGGACAAGACTCAACACTTAGAAAAATTTTCATTTCATGTTTGTAAAGAGGGCGCATTTTCAAAGTGGTGGAGGATGAAATTTCATACTTAGCCATTTTTCTTTTGTCTTCGCCAGCTTCTCCATGCCTTACTATAAATAGTAAGTCCTTTGATTTTCATACTTCAGAAGCTCAAATTGCTTTGAAATTTTGAACACTGGATCTTCATGACCTCGTCAACTTGTCCACACTGCTACTCTGAGTTGGCTTGCTATTTTTAGCCCATTTCTGAAGGTGGTTTGCTATTTATAGTAACTGCTTGTTTCTGATACCTCCACAACTCCGTTTGATTTGAAATTCGAATGATGCGCTCCTCACCACGTGACCTGACTGCTGACATCGGTGCCTGCTACTGACTTGCTATGTTTAGCCTGTTTCTGAAATGATGAAATATGCCAACCAATTTTTTTCTTGAATTATCATAACACAAGCCAACACTACGCCAATGGATTAGCGTTAGCATCAAAACTGAAATCCAAGCTTGAAATAACTCAACGCCAAGAATGCACACTCAATCCCAAGGAAGTATAGGTGTTGTCATATGGCGGAGAAATTAAAGAATAGTACTTGAAATGAAACAAACTCAACGTCAAGAATGTGCACTCAAGATCCCACTAAGGGCGAGGTGCTAACATATGATAGAGTTATTAATTAAAAACTGAAACAAATAGGCGGATAACCAGCCATGAAGAAATACGCTCAACCACTTAAACAGTGGGGGGAAGAAAACAACATAATCCAAACTAATTCCTCCGCTGCAGCGGGCATCCACTAAACAGTGGGTGATAGAAAGTAAATACAAATCAGATTCCTCCACACTGGCGGTAAACCATCCAGGGGTTATGATATTTGCATTAAAGATCACAAGTAAATGCAGTAAATAAATGGTTGGATTAGTACTACTAATTCTCAACCTTACAATTAAGAAAAACTGCAAATTACAAGTGTTACAATAGAAGAATGAATGCAAATATGTGAAGGATGAATTTAGCTAGTTTATATAACTCTCAAAGACTGAAATTGAAGCCAAATTCTGAACTTATTGAAGTCTGATAATAAAAACCAGCAAACTGAAACTGTAAACCAGCAACCTGTAAAACAATGAAATGCTCATAACTCTTTCAATATACCTCTGAATTGAATGAAACGAAATGCAAAGTCTCTTTGGAGGATAGGTGCCCAAACTCAAACCACAAAACTGCATCAAAACTCAAGATATTATTTTGCATGAATCCCAATGCACTCTCAAGATGGTATGGCCCTCAAGAGGGGCGATTTCTCTTGCTAAAAATCAAATACTTGGAATTAAATTATGAAATTCTCCAAATATGTTCGCCATTAGCATAGAATTGCAAGGATCAAATACCCATAACCAAAATAAATTCACATCAAAAGCTGTAAATGAAAAACACCTTCAGCTGTGTATACACCAGCAACATTAAAACTGAAATTCTCACCAAAATTCACCAACTTTGAAGCACAATCTGCTAGTCTGATTGAGAAGCAGCAATAAGACCAACTAGGTGTTGTCTTTCAAACACGAAACTGAATTGGAACTAGGAGGTAAGCATCCCTCGAAGTATTAAACAAGTTGTCATTTTGACAGCATAACATTAGCATAAACATTCGATGATCAGCTCTTCCAACAGCAGCAATATATAAGCTTCAGTTGGCAAATGAAGCAATAAGAACTCTTCAAATTCCAAGAAGTTGAATCACTTCAACTTCCAAAAGGGACGTCACCTTTTTGCATTTTACTTTTTGAAATAATAAAATATTAATCAACCTCCTTTAGGCGTCCAACTTCACTTTGCAACAATAAAACATTTAATAAATCATTAAATGGACAATTGACCCCCTTAATGGCCCCTCTTTTAAAACAACATGAAGTTATTACTCCTAGGTGTGGGGTACAACTGAGAAACATGAAATTTGACTAAGTATAAACTCAACTCATGAAGAAAACCAAACCCAAAGCCAAACTGAAACTGATGGATAACAAGATGACTTGAGTTGAACTGCTAATGATGCCACTGCCAAAATTAGACTTACTAAAAATAGCCATTGCCAAAAATAGTAAGTTTACCTCAAAACCAACAGAAAGCAGAACTGAGCTGGAAGCAAGACTTAATGAAAGTGGAAACCCTAAATTCGCACATCTGAGTAGCTTATGGATTTCCAAAAATAGGCTAAAACCAAACGAAGAGCATATGGCCAAAATGGGGACATTACAAATGACTTACTATAAATAGTAAGTGCCCCGTTTGCCCTCAAATTTTACTAGTGGATAGCTTGAAAGATGCTGATCGCAGTGGTATACACCAGTTTTCGAAAATTCTGAATTTTTACCCCTCTTTTTGGGTCCCGAAGCTAGAAACCCTAATTGATCTTGCATGTATATCAGATGATCGCTTTGCATGTCACACCATCGTGAAGGTCTCTGAAAACCCAAAAGGAATCTCCAGTCATGCATTGAAAAACTCTGCATCTAAGCCCCGAAATCTGCTCCAGAAGCTGAACTGCTAAAAATAGAAAGTTGCCTGTTTCAGCTCAAATTTTGCCAGTGAGTAGCCTGATGTGTTCTGGATGTGGCGTGACTATCGGAATTTCAAGAATGCTGACGGAATACCTATAATTGCACACTTACTAAAAATAGTAAGTTGCCGGAATCTAATGAAATTTCAGTGGAAACTTGCTGGAAGCACACTGACCTCAATGTTAACCTCAGATTTCAATTTATTCATCTCGTTTGACCTCAGACTGATCAGAAAGATGGAAACCCTAATTTTCAGACTTGGTCAAATTTTACGTTTAAACTCAATGGCAGGCACGTCCCCCGAAAGGCAGACCATAGAAAAGAGACAAATAGAGAGAGAGAGAGAGAGAGACAAAACCAAGGCCAAAAGACCAGAATGGAGCAGAAATTAGGGGTCCCCATTTTGAATGGGGCGATGTGTGAAAAAGGTCACAACACCTAGCTGGAGATTGGGGAAGATATTTCAGTCTTTCCATTTGTGCTTCATTGTGGAATTTATTTGAGTACAATAGCTGATGTATTATTGTACTTTCCTAAATAAGGGTTTTGCAACAGCTAATGTATTGTTGCAGCTATTGGAGAACACATTTTTAGTTTGTGTTGAACATTTGGATGATTCGATTTGGAGAGCATTGAAGAACATTTTCAGACTTTGTGGAGATTTTGCAGTCCGTTGGAAGGGACGATTTTGGCACTAAGGAGGTCGACTTTTTCTTACATTGAGCTCGTTCGATTTTAGGACATTGACTTCAGTTTAGAGCTGGTTCGATTTTGGCACATTTACCTCTGTTTTACAGTCTTAAATGGAGGACGATCTGCACATATCATTCTCAGATTTTAATTCGTAGAGTCTCATACATGCATCAATTCTTTATGGGCATTTGAGTGCTCCATTTTGGAGACCTGGGCGTCCATTTTAGGAGTGGGTTGGAGGTGGATTGAGTCTGCATTTATTTTATATTCGATCTGCACATTTAGAACAGGGGCGGCTCTTCTAGAGGGTTGATTCTTCATGGTGGAGGCATCATTGTTGCTACCAATCTCTCTTTTGCTTAATCGAATTATACCAGCATTTGTTTTGGTTCTTTCAGATACATTCTCATTTATTTGTAGGCATTATGTCATGTAGCAGCATTGCCATTGTAGTAGCATTTATTCATGGTTGATAACATTGTAAGCCAAGAGTCTTGGCATTCAATTGCAATCAGCTTATTTTCATTTGAGCATCATTTAGGAGTGTTGTATAGTCATCTTTGTAATCAGATTGGAAGATATTTGATAAATAGAAGCATCATTGGAGGTTGTACACAAAGTATTTGACGAAATGCATTATTGTTGTAGCTCTATATGAGTACCAGTTTCAGTCATGATGGGTTTTGGAACTTGTTTGTCAACTATTTGACATAATGTCCTTTGCTGTAGATGCTCATTTTCTTGCATTTTCAGTCACATGCTAGTTTAAGAAGAAGTCAGAAATATGAACTTGGGAGAAGTAAACTAAAATCTGAAATGAAGTGTAGCAACTAATAATGCAAGATATGACTGAAAATGATGATGCATATACAGCTACAGCATTATAGACATTTCTACAAACATTTTCCATGCATTCTAAGGGCTGAAATAATCATTTACAGCTTTGGACATTTTTACAAACACTTGGTATGTAAACTTAGTATGTAAATGATGACTTACAACTCATAGACATTTGGACAAATAGTTGGCTTGCAAACTGATAGAATGGAAAGAGATCTACAACAATTTGGCATTTAATCGAACACTTGACATTCAAACTATATATGCTGACATGAGAGTAACTACTTGACAAATCGTCAAACAAACTGCAACCAACCTCTCATATTTCTATTTGATATTTGCAACAATTACAAGGCTTATTTCATATGCAAAATATACTTTCCCTTTGACTGGAATTATATTGATAATGGCTGTCATAAGACAGCGTCTATGACTCCAACCAAATGCAGCACTAGAAAAATGTATATGATTGAATTTACAATGCCAATGACTGTATATGACAGCAACCTCTTCTACTATGCAAACTAAGACAAAATAAAGAACCTGAAGTGATGATGGAAGCCACACAAGATCATTCGTCCCTCCAAAATGGTGATGTTTCTGCCCTTCCAAATGCTGCAAATCTCCTCTTGATAGCCCAGTGTACCTTCCACAAGCTTCAATGGATTTTTAATGGCCTTCCTTGACAAAAATTGTGCCCTCTCATAGGAGTGCCCAGTCACATGCAAGCTACAAAAATTTATCTCTAGAGTAAGCTGAAATCGACTTCACCAAAGTGTGGATTGAGCATCATAAAATCATCCTCCACAAGAAGACTGAATTAGCTCATTAAAATCTGCCAATGTATCACAAATCAAACTCCTCAAATTCAGCCCTTAGCGACTAAATCTATAGCAATGAGAAGACTGAGATATCTCCTCCAAACTCCTAGCGAGGGTTGGTGTTTCACAACTGAAACTGACACTCCAAAGTCTTCAAACCCTCGAGCGATTGCTAAGCATTTAGCTTCAGCTACTTACCACACAGGTAATGAGAAAAGTAATCCAAATCAAATGTGTTCAAATGCTTAGCCAACAGCCTCTTAAATAGATTTCTCAACAACTCTCCAAGAAGCTTCTAGAATATTCTCTTAAGTGACTTTTTGATATTATTTCATTTTTAGTCACTTTATTAAATTAATTATAATAAAGTTACCTTTGAGATATTATTTTATTAAGATAACTTTATTAAATAATTAATTTAATACTCCACTTTAATTTAATTAAAATAATCAATTAGTCATCCTTATGAAATATCAATATTTTGATAACTTAATCAATTAATTTAATTAAATTACTCTACCTCCAATTCGGGGACATGACAACAAACTATTATTTAGTTGAAGTTATTATGGAACTTATGTTTGTAATTCTATCAAATGAATTGAAAGGAGATTGTATTGAGTCAAGATTTGTATGACAATAGTTGTTTGTCTAAATTGTAGCTTTCAATGTAGTTTAGTTGTTTACTTCTTGAAATCATGTAATGTTAATATTTTTCCACATGTATCCAAGGAAGAAACATAGGCATTTAGTTATTTCAATTCATGCAAATCTCCTTAATGAAATATTATATAGTGTGCATGCCTATAATTTTGTCTATAGCTTTACTTTAGGTTAGTTTAAAGTTTAGTTAGATCTTAGGGAGTTTTCCCTCACAATTTGAAGAACACTTATAATGTATGCACTATTCCATTTTGTGTTTCTCATAGAAGAAAAATTACAATGTTAACACAATCATTATTTTAGTAAGTTTGTAAATAATTGGAAATAGTTTGTCATAGTTGAAAAAATTGAACTACACAATTACTTGATACACCCAATTTTTTTAAAAACTCAAGACTTACCAAAAACATAGGGAAAAACTTGGCAATAACTCGAAAAAAATAGTGAACATTTGAAAAATACATAAATGTTTAAAAATATTCTTTAAAAACACACATATTACTAAGTTTGTTGAACAGAATATTGATTTCCATCATATATATATCAAAATTAGAGCTAAATACATATCATAGACCAAAATACAAGTTCAACCTTTGAATACATATGAACTTCAAGTTTCAATATCAATAAAATTATAAATCATAAATTTCGCCTATGACTAAAGCTCAAAATAGTTTTTTGCTGTTGTGTGGATGTTGTGAAAGTGGATAGTATAGTTGCAATATCCTCAACAAGTGCCTCATCCATGGTGATAAGATCAAGCTATGTATATGAGAAATCTGCCCTTGATAGTTCAACAACCTCGTCTTCTACCTCCTCATATGCTACTATGTTCACTTCCCATTCAACAACCTCCCTCTCCAAATTTTTAAAATTTTGTTCATTTTGCAAGTTTAAATGACATGCAAGCTTGAATTTTCGTAGTTAGTGAAAATTTAAGCTGTAATGTTCCTTATAGATTTACTTTGAATTTGGCCTTCAATTTTATAGATAACAATATCAAAATATGCCAAGAATCAATAGACTTAAGAGATAGAAAAATGATGCATCTTTGGTCTATTTAAGGAGCAGCTGATTAACACTATTATAATATTATGTTTATGATATGAATCTTGAATTAGGTAGTCTGATTCAAATATTAGATCAATAATGTAAATTTGACAAGAGAGTATAATGGCTGTTCCTGATTTTTAATTTAAAATCAGGCCTTTGATTATGCAAGAGGCTGAGACCTCTATTGGTTCGCTTTACCTGAAATTGTCTATACATTCATGCAATTTATTGGTTATGAAATAAAGTTTGGTTATGAAAGAAATGTGCCCTGATATGTTGCTTCTTGGGAGCCTTTCTATGACTAAAAATGCTACAAAAATAGGCTCAATAAAATGGTCAACTCATAGAGTATGTAGACCTTTTGATGATCCCTAAAAAGGATTCTTGTTTTTGTTACCTCTAAAAATGAGAAATATCATATATTCCTCGCACTGTGGTTCCTTAGAAAATTGAGCTTCTTCATTAAACTTAAACACTGGGCATCCATATTCAATTAAGCTTATGATCTACCCAAAATGGTTCTGGTTTGGGAAAGACTCCCTCTTCTTAACAAGTACTACCAAGAATTATTGTTGGAAAAAATTGGTAATGCAATAAGGCAATATATTCTCTTCTAAGCTCAACAAGAATCTAGGCATTCTGAACTACCAAAGGATCTTTGTTAATCTAAACTTAGATCAACCACTTCCAGGTTGAATCATTCTTAACACGAGAGGTATCGATTAACTATGAAAACATTCCTTTTAGATGCAAGTTATGTCATGAACATTGACTCCTAGCAAAGCAAATATTTGCTCCACCCAACCACCTCAAATAAACAGGGGAACATAAAGCCACAACAGAAGAGTATATCACATTAAGAAACAGAGGAAGTTAGAAAACAAGCAAGTCTGCAAAATATCAAAGAAGACAACAATTAGGTAAAAATGTAGAGTAGGAAGGGAAAAAACAGAACAATACACAAGACTTCATCCCAATAGACAATCCTTTTGCAGTACTGATGGAAGAGGACAAGGAAAATGCTAAACAGACACCAAAACAGTTATGGTCCTTGTTTAGAGGATACCAAAAATCAATGACAATATTTACTTAAGCCTCTGGAATGGTAAATACCAACACTGGAGCTATAATGGTACTGTGGACCAACTTGTCAAATTATCAACTAAAATGCCTACGCACAGAAAAAAATAGAATGTTCAAAATATGGAGACATCTCCAGAAGTACAAAGCACTATAAGAAAGGATGCAAAACCATATTCCAACTTCCATCCCTTGAAACGCATTGAATGCAGCTACTATGCCAAATGATTTTCCATGTTTGATGGTGTGCTTTCAAGTTTCATTTGTCTCACTGATGGGCAGGCTGAGAGTACTTCCCTTTTAAGTAGGAAAAAAATATTATGAATTTTCATTTAATCCTCAGTCATATAATATTTTAAGATGTATTTTATGTTCTCATTACCTATTCAGTACTTTTTAATATTATTAGTTGTTCCATGTTGCTGCAGCAAAGTTGCTGAACCAGAACAATTAATTGCCCTTTTACCAATTACAAACAAACATTCAATAAGTGCTCGAAAGATTTCTTCAGGCTTGAATTCCATGTTTCAATCCTCTTTCAGGAAGACTGAAAATGGGTCCAAATTTGATATTGCACCAGCTGGATTGCAAACTCTTGATCCAGTCAAGATGCCACCAGAACTGTTTGAGATTGCAAAGCAAATGATTAGTTCTGGGCACCACCAACAATGTACCAAAATCTACAGGTATGTAACATCAAAGCTCCTTTTGAGTGCCTTATTACTTGATCCTTGACATCACTGAGATTGTGATGGGCAAGAGTATTTGAGAATAAAACATTATCATTAACAGTTTTTCAGTGCAATTCATTGATTAGTTGTAGCTAGGTAGTCACTTGTGAAATGAAACTTTTTCAAAATTAAAATTTTAAATACATTAAGTAAATTCTTATTTATTTTTGGAAGATGATAGGTATATTCAACATGAGCATGGTCCAAATCAGTAATGCCACAAGAAGAAATAGATAAATCTGAAGATTCCTTTATAACAATGCCATGAAATTATATAGATTCATCTGCCATCTTTAGGGTTAAGCCCAGGGCTTTTTGTACACATTTGCTTACTCTCTTCACATTCTTGACACTTAAACCTCTTCTCTTGACATTATCTGGGGGAAATCCACAAATATTCTACTAATTAATTTTCACATCAATGATATTTAATGTAACTTAAGATACGATTCAATATTGTGTGTGTGGCCTCAAAAACTCAGCCATCAAACAGAAAGATCAAGAAGTGAAACAGTTGCATTATATTTTCTATGATTGACAATCATTTAACAATGATTCTATTGATTGAAAGGCCAAACTTTGTGGTACCCTTCTGAAATTAAAGAAAAGCTAGAAAACTGTCATGTCCCCCAAAATTGTAGCATTGCAATATGTTGAAAACAAAATAAACAAAATAAATATTAAAAACACTAACTATTTTATTGTATTTATATTTATCAAAAAATAATATTATAATTATAAATATTAAATACAATATTGTAAATACCAAAATATAAATACTAAATATTATAACTATGACTCACATTATAAATATTAAAATATAAATATTAGCAATCTCATTATAATTATGATTACCGAAATAATATTATAATTATGATTATAAATATAATAGATATTCATTAAACAAACAGATATTATTTTAATAATTACTATAATAATAATAAATCATAAAATAAATAATACTGAAATCTGTGACTAAATAAACAAATGACAAATACAAAAACCCGATTCATGAATCGGTTCCTTGACACAGCAATTAGGAGGCGGCGATTACTAAATTCTAAACCAATCAATACTAGTTATGAACCGATTCCAAAAGACATGACCCAAGTCAAGGTATTGATCGGCTATAAGAAGAAGATCAATGTCAATCCAAAAAGGCATGAGATAAAAAGGATCAGAAAATAAAATAAGAATAAAAGACAGGTTGCATACTTTCGGGCAGATTTGCTAAAGATAGAAAATAAGGAATAAAATATCGACAGTAAATACTCAGATTGTTAGGGGCTGCGATCTGCTAAAGGCATTAAGTAGGCATGCTGATTACTATGTATTCTCAGTTATAGTATAATCTATAAAGTAGGAATTATAATTGTCTTTCATTATTGTTTATTTCAATTATGATGTAATCAGAATTTATAAAGTAGGATCAATAGATGTAGGTACCACTATTTTGTAATCAGGAACTTATGAGAGTAGAATCAGTAGGAATATTATTGTTATTTATTATTGTTTATTAGTATTCGTTATTGCTTATTATTATTTTGTAACGACCTATCCCTTGCGTAAAGGAAAATTTTCCATAATTTACATCCTACGAGTAAGTAACATGTTAACATGTCATTGCAATAAAAAATTTCTTTTTCTTTATTGATAAAATATGAACAAGTTGCCATATTAATTTACAATAAAGATTCATTTTCAATATAATAACTTCACAAGTACATAAAACAAGAATACATACCTTGCTAACATGGCTCCAATGAGCTTTAGAACAAATAGTAGTAAGAAGATCCAAGTTTCTTTCCTTTCAAATCTTGGTACATCGGCCGCTTGCTGAGGAGGAGAAACATCATTCGGGCGCTTTTCTGCCAACCACAGACTATAATGCGGTCCCCGCACATCTATTATTCAATGGATGGCCCTCCCTTCGTCGAAGAGATTGGTAGGTTATCTTTTAATGATTACCAACTGAGCATAGTGTTGTGTCTTACACAACTAGAACCTTGCTATTTCACAATCTCGAACTAGTACAAAGATCACAATGAACTGACAGTGTAGTCTCAACTATCTCACACCTAAGTGGATGTCGTACATTTCACTACTTTGGCCAAAGTATTCTCATTCAGTACTTCGAATGAAGGTTATCTATCATATACACTACTCAAGGCCGATTTGACTTAAGGCTATCTTATACTATGCGTAGGTTATGCCCTTCAATGGGTATTCAGTCACCCCAAAATTCCTACATCAAACTGCCTACTTAGAAATGAGATAGTCTACAAGTGTCTTGTAACCTAACTCCAAATTAGGAAATCTTTATCCTAAGAGTGTTTAGCTTGTCACAGTTAACTTAATAACTTAAGCTTAAGACCATACTCGGTTTTGTCTTCATTTCGATCCTAGTAGATATTAAATACTTCTACGTATTCTCCATATACGAAGATCATACGCAAATGCAATATTCATTCAAAATGCATATAAATCTTTCCCTTTTAATATTTTTCAATTATTTCCCTTAAATGCAAGATAAGTAAACTAATCCCTTAATCTCTTTAAACAAATAATCCCCTTTTCACAATCCCTTTATCAATGAACCCCTTACACATTTTCCCCTTCTATGCATTGCTTTAGATGTTCATCAAAATAGTTCTTTCCTACTAGAGCTATTTGAAAATCAGCAATCACAAGACCAAAAAGAAATCAGCACTTCAAATAAAAGTTACAACTAAAGAATTCATGCCTGCTTTTAAGCTTCTCCTTTCTGAATTACTCTTCCAACCTCTCCTTCAAACAAGCTTCCAGAATTCCAAACTGGAAATTGCTTCTTTGTGAAAGTATTTCACTCTATAGTGAACTCTTAAGTCTCTTTTCACAAATAAGATTCCACTACTAAAATCTTACTCAACTATGACTCACATTAATCTCACTCACAGCTCAAAAAGGGATAACCACAGTAACTAGTAAATGTTGGTAACAATTCACTGTATTTCAAAACTCAGCAATGTAGAAAATACCAGCAATACAATCGAATGGATATGGGAGCTCAACAAAGATACTAAACTCAGATTGCACAATGAGATACTACAATGAATGGCTGGGCGTCTATATATAGGCCCGAAAATGCAATGAACTCCACAAATGGAGGCATGTGGATTGACAACAAAGTGCCCAGACTCATTCAAAATGCTACTTAGCGGGTTTCTAAACCTTGAATCGTCAAAATAAGAGTGAATCGACCCTATTTGAGCCAGCATTTCAAGACTCTTTCAACTCAGAAAAGAGAAAATGCCACTTACAGGAAAAACGTCCAATTTTGGCGCACAAAGAGAATGAATCACCATTGTTGCGAACTGGTCAAGTTTCAACTTGCAACACCTCATTTCCTTTAGCTGGCATCAC
This sequence comes from Sequoia sempervirens, assembly GCA_007258455.2. NCBI lineage: Eukaryota > Viridiplantae > Streptophyta > Pinopsida > Cupressales > Cupressaceae > Sequoia > Sequoia sempervirens. Next base: position 59,512 of record VDFB02330826.1, read on the forward strand.
CTCCTTTCCAACTTTTGAATTCTTCTTCCAAAAATTGATGCGTTTCATCCTCACACCATTTCACAGGAATAAGCTTTCTCAGAAATATTTTTCTCTTTTACAAATGTTTTCTCATAAATATTTCGATTCTTACTTTAGCTTATGTTTTAAAAAACAAACAAAAGTCTCGATTCATTTTATAGAGATTTATATTTTCTCAATAGTCAAGAGATTATATTATTTCTCCATAGTCCACTTTATAATATTTGCTCTAAGTGAAATATAATCTATTTTCACTTTAGAGATTTATAATATTAAAATGTAATCCCTTTATATATTTTATTATATAAATATTATTATAGTCCTGAATATATTAAATATATATATATATATATTAAATACCCGAGTATTTATTAATATAAATATATATTTTAATATAACTATAACAATATTATATATAATTCATAATATATAATTTCATATATATTTATATATTAAAAATTATATAAAAATATCGTGAGCCAGTCAACAACCCGATATATAAATATATATACATTTTTACGTAAAGTCATCAGGCAATAATAATATTATATTATTAATGTCCACGAATAATAGGTAGCATGTGTATACACATATATACTCGTATATACCTCAGTGCACATACTACATACTTGTATATACACACCCACTTAACCTATTCACTTATGTCCATTCACGTTATCCTCACAATGATCATAATATTGTAAGTCTGATAAACAAACAATCATCACTCATAAGCACAAAGAAGTAAACCAGACTCCTAAAGCCTATGGATGACTTATCAAGACCAACTTATCTGACTTGGCTTACTCAGTCTAAGGAACATGTGTGTGTATGCTCAAATAGTTCTTGTTACTGTTTACCCGACCAAGCTCCTCTCTCGAGTGATTTTTCTCCTTTGCTTGGAGGAACAGTCCTCATACCTGCATCCACCATCATAAACTCATGACAATCAAATGCTCACAACAATAGTAGTATATATGATAAATCAACATGATTCATTAACCTCCTTATGCGGTATTTCACCATGAATAACATCAACTAAGATAACATCAAATGAAACAACATCAAGTGAGATACATTCATATTGAAAAAAAGGTACAAGCATTATTAATTCATCTCCAAAATTCACACTATATTCACATTTACCCTATCTATTAATAGTAAATAGTAACTTCACAATTTGGGATGTAACATATTTATTGTTCATTATAGTCTATTTTTGTTTATTTCTATCTAGGACAGATTTAGAAGTTTATATACATTTATAAATACATTTTCAATCTGTTTGTATTAGTATATGTCTATTGTTAATTTTTCTATGTCATGTTACCCATGTTCCACCACGGGGGGGGAAGAAGGATTACAAAGGGGAAACTCATGATATAGAGTCTCCTAGATACACCACTAGAGTATGGGACATGATGATCCCACAAAGGCCAAGGGGGTTTTGCCTCTAGGGTTATCCGAGGGTACTGCCCTTGGGTCTAGGTTAGTATCCACTAGATACGCCACCTAAGGATGGGATGTAATGAGACCACACAGGCCAAAGGGGTTCTGCCTCCAGGGTTATCTAAGGGTGCTGCCTCTGGGTCTAGTTCAATCATGGGATTAACCACTGTAATCCTACCTTCCTACCATAGTGTAACTTGAGGGGAGGATCAATTAGGAAGTGTTGGTTATGATGCTTAATATAGATCTACTCATACTTAATTCCAATGTTCAGTATGGAGTACTAACATTCTAATTGTAAACTAATCTTGTGATTGATCTCTAACTTGTATGCAGGAACTAAAAAAGCTAAGATATCCTCTAACCATTGATTGGGGGGTTGATAATCCAGAGTGAACTTAGCCTAATTCCTATTAGGAGCATCACCAGTAGGGTGAATTTAGTATCATTCTTATTAGGGACATTACAAAAACATGCACCTTCTTCACAGAACCCTCGATGGGCTTGCTATGCAGCTTTTGCTAATTTAGTTTCCAAAGTTCTAGTATAGTTGAACTCTTTAGATCATTGCAATAAAATGCTAAAGCATCAACATTGAATCCTTGGTTAAGAACACATCCTTTCAAGAGCACTATGGGTTGGTGAAACTCTTTCATCTCTCAATTTCATCAATATTTCAAGTTCAATCTTTCTTCTAGCTGGTCAGTTTTCAAACCCAAGAGAATTGTGTGTATTGTAAGAATAAGGGGGACATCTCTTGGAATCGGTAAAAGACTACTTGATTACTGAATAAATCCCTTACAATGGACAATATAGCCACACATGATTACCTACATAACTATGTTTAGGTCCTACAATCAATATGACAGGACATTGACATGTAGTTGGTTTTAATTAAAATGGTTGGATATTTAAATGCTATACATACCCCAAAGGAACCCCAATATGGAATCATCACAAAATCTGTCTGATAGATGAAGTATACTGTTGTTATATAATTATTTTGGTTACATTTGTTTACTTAAGGACCGTGTTCACCTAAGGAAGGCTGCAGACATTCCCAAAACAATAGACTGCCAAAGGTTACAGCAGAATAATTATTGTCATTATTCTTTTGTTATAGGAAACAAAGTGTGATGACTTAGTTATCCGCACTAATCCATAGAAATGCTCCCTAGGGGTTTAGAGTCCTAGACCATGACCTAGACATTTGGTATGTTTAGGGAATGGGCTGACATACACACACACACACACAAACAATTCTAAAAATTATTGAAAAAAAAGTCATACAAATAAAAATAATATTATTTTAATAGCTGTCCCCAAAATCTGGAAATTTTTTGCTGTTACCATTTCTTTTCTGCTTGTCCCCAAAAAGCATCGCTATTGATTTCCATTTTGATGCAATTTTTGTAATTTTATGAGCAAAATGGTCTGCAATTTAACAACGGATGTTTCCTTAAACATATGTCCAAGAACAAAGAATATATTCGATTGCTTCATCAGTGCCTAAGAAGTTGAATTTCATTTGGGAGCCACGTGTACAAGTACTTGTTGATAATTAATCCAAGATTTAAGAGGACTATGACACATAAGGCCATAGGTGATGATTATATCCATGTTGTATGTATGGAAAGATTATCATCATATGTCCCTAGAAAGACTAGAGTTTTGTTTGCATTTTCAGATCAACCATTAATTTGTGGATGGACTTTTGTAGAGCAATGGATCTTGATACGTAATATGTTCCAATTAAACATTTCAGAAAGAAAAATTTGGATTTGGAAGATGATAAAAAATGATAGATTGCAACTCTGTCACTAGTATTGCTTTGTCGCATGGATTAAAAAATTTCACCTCTATTTATTGATAGGTGTTTCTATAGTGTTCAAGACACAAGGAGATTTTGAGAAGTGTAAGTGAAAAAATCACAAGCTGTATTTGCCTCTTGCATCCTTCATTAAATTGCTTTTAGACCCTTTTTAGGATTGTAGGGTTTGATTGTAGCCTAGGTTGTGCCTTTGTGAGAAACCTATGACTTGGCTTACTGCTAGGCCATAGCTTGGTCAAAAAGGCATGGTCGAAGCCTCATGATGTTGTGAGAGATCATTTAAGATGATTGTTTAGTTTCCTCAATGACTATAAATGTCTTCTTTGTCCTTGGTGTGGATTATATTATGATCCATTCTTGTCCATTTTCCAAAACATTTTATTACCTCTAAATGCTATTGAATTTTCTACTCATTCCTACTTTCAATCTCATTTTCTCTCATCTATTTCTCATAGACCTCAATTATAGCTCTAGTTGATTGCAATCAAATTCCTACACTAGTGTTCATCCTACTCACCATAGTTGGAAAACGACTCGACAAAAAAATCACCAAGCCCAAAATTGATGAGTCGACAAAAACTCAGAGAAAACTTGGCAACTTAAAAATTTCTTAAATTTCATTGGAAATGCATTTTTTTTGTAAAATTCAATGACAAGATGAATCCAATAATTCCATAATGAGTACAAAAGTGTCTTCTATTAAATTTGATTGCTTTTAGTGCAAATTGAGTATAAAATTGCACTCATGCATAATCCTGATGGCTGAAAGCTTGATAGTCTAAGTTGTTGATTTTAGTCTTCACTCCAAAATCCCCTCATTGTAATCAATTTTATTATATGATAAGAGATCCCAATGAATAGTGAGGGTCTAGGAGTGGAGATATCAATGACGTTGAGGGGTGGTGCCCCTTGTAAGGGTTCACATTTGGAGGCAACACCCCCAACAGGGTTGAGGGGCAGCGCCCCTCGTGGGGATTTGGGGGCAACACCCCCAATGTGGTCGAGGGGTAGTTCCCCTTGTGGGGGTTTGGGGGCAATGCCTCCAGTGGGGTCAAGGGGCAATACCCTTTCTAGGGGTCTAGGGGAAATGCCCCTAGCGGGGTTGAGGGGCAGCACCCCTTGTAGGGTTTGGGGGCAGCCAAAAGCCCAAATTAAGGCCTTTGAAACCGCATAAAACTTCTTGTCGCACACCATTTCATAATTTTATCACTTAAGGGAGAAATTAGGTATTTAACACTTTTTATGAAAAAAAAATTCTCTCTAAGTGCTATGTGATGAAGTGTGAGGTGCATTCATGCATTTATAGGGAAAAATCGTGAGTTTTTGACTTTTTTTTTTGCCCTTTTTTTGTGTGTTTTGCATTTTTTATGTATCTTCCGAGTCCTTTGTATAGACTCGCTGAGATTTTGGTGAGAACTCAGCAAGTTTTCAAAAAAGACTTGGTAGGAAGACTCGGGGAGTTAAAGTCATAAAGACTCACAGGACAAAAAATCTCGCGGATTTTTCAAGACTTGCCAAAAACTTGGCGAGTCTGCCAACTATGCTACTCACTATTGAGGCGTTTCTCAATATGGATAGGAAGGAGATACAAGGGTTTGCTTAAAGCCTTCTTATATTGTAGCTCTTTCTTCCTTGAACACTAGCTCACTAATTAGGAGTGCTTAGATTGAGGTAGGTCACCTTTGCACATGCCTCTACTAGAGCTATCTATAAGGGCTTCTTGTTATGCAAATAGAAAATTTATTTCATTTATGCTATTAGCTTCGTTATTTGTAGGTTCATTTCTTTACTTTGCAAATTACAAGAAAGGTTAATTAGCATATTGTAAATTTGATATTTTTTTTGGACCATTGAATTGAGACTTTTTTTTGGTCCTCATCCTAAATTGGGCATTAATTTGGCCTAGCTGGTGGGATTGCAAATTAGGGTCCCCATCCTTGATGAAACCACAATCCAAACCCTTGAGTGCAACCTAGGGTGGGCATGAAGCCTGTGAGCTTAATGGAAAAGCCTTGTACATATTTTGTTTTGTGTGTCTTTTCTTTGTGCTCATCCCCATTTTTGTAATGCCCCCTTCTCAATTGTGATCAATTCAGTTGACCGTTGGCCTATTCCGGAGACCCGTAGGCTACTCGGAGGGTGAAAATTAGGGTTTCCTTCTTTTGAGGGGGTTGTTGCTTGAAGTTTGGTGATTGGATTGTGGATTCCTTCTGGGTTTTCAGTGAGCTTCGTAGTGGTATAGCATGCATAGTGATCCGAGCAACTTCATGAATTTGCTATTTTTAGTAAATTCTATTTCTGGCAGTGGTCTTGTTGGCTTCAGTGCAGTTGGCTCTCTTCTTCAGCCAGTTTAGTTGGTATTGTGATTTTTGGCCTTTTGATGCATTTTCTGTAGGGATAAGTTAATTTAATTAAAATAATGTTATATTTTAATGTTATAACCCCTTGGCCTAGCTATATGACTTTAAGTTGTTCTAAAAAGGGGACTTTAAGGGTGGACACCTCATCTAGAGGTAATTTAATATTTTCTAAGGTCAAAAATCAAGCTTTGAGAATTGGGACGCCAACTTGGAGAGGGAAGATGATTTTAATTAAAAAGTCAAATTTTGCCTTGAAGAAAGGGATGCCATCTTTGGAGGGAAAAGAGAGCAAATTCAAAATTGAAATTAGGCGCCTTCTTGAAGCTTCTAGAAGATTCCTCTCAAGTTTATAAAAGCAAGCCTCTGCTCTTCATCTCATTATCTCTTGTCTTCAGTAATGTTATGCTACCGGAATGGTAACTGAGTTGCTTCGAGGAAAGCATACCTCCTAGCATAGGCTTGACTTCTTGCTTGAAAGATAGCAACTAGTTGAGAGATTAGTTTGTACTAGGTTTCTTGCATTTGTAGTTGGGTTTCTTGCATATTGTAATTGAGTCCTTGCATTTTCAGTCAAATTTTGGAGTTGCTGGTTAGAGTTGCTGAATGTGTGTTTTGCTCATAAGTTTCAAAATAAAATTATTCTCATTCTAGGTACTGAATTATTGTGTTTCCTTGTTAGGGTCGACCCTTCTTGTCAAATTGCAGATTTTATTAACATGAAATGGATTTTCTAGAGAGAAATCGCCCCTCCTTGAGGACTGTACCATTTTGAGCATATCTTGAAATTTGTGCAAAACAAATAAGGGTCTTTTGGAGTGGTTTTAGTGTTCCATCTTGGGAGCCATCATCAATGGAAGATTATGCATTTGATTTCGGGTCAATAGAGTGAGTTTTGAGTGAGATATATGCATTTTAGTGAATTGCTAGGTTGTTGGTTATGCATTTTCAGTGCAGGTCTATCAAAAATCAGATTAAGAAAAGTTGGTTTTTGAATGGGTTTGAGTCTAGATAGTTTTATAGTGCATTGGTGAGGTAGTATACATTATTGTAGCTTTGAAGGGCCCTAATCTTGTGTTCTTGGCAGGTATTCTATCTCATTGTAAGTTGAACAGTAGTACTGTCAGCATTCTCACTTCTTTCTTACTTTCTTATTTGTACTTCCCACTGAATAAGTGGAAGAGGCTGGCTTGCTGCCTATTTACTTTCAGAAATTGCATTGTACTTCAAATTGCTGATCGACTGAGCTGTCACAAAACTCATGGATCTTTTGACCATATGCTCCCCCCTCCTCCCACCTCGGGTCTTAGGGTGCATTCTTGGTTAGAGTTACTTTCAATCAGCAATTTGTAGGGACCCTCTAACCATATGCTTGCCCCTCCTCCCACATCAGGTCTTAGGGCGCATTCTTGGTTAGAGTTACTTCAGTTTAGTAGTGCATAAGATCCTCTGACCATATGCTCACACCTTTCCCAACATCGGGATCCTGGTGTACATCCTTGGTTAGAGTTGTTTTCCGCATCATTTTGGTTTTAGAGCTAACCTTAATGGGTGCGTGTTGCATTGGCTATTGTAATCAAAAATAAAAAAAGTTGGTCTCGTTCATTACAGTTGTATCAGAGCCATGATCTTGGCAACCTGTGCCCTGTAGTGATTCAGTTGACAGATGAATGATAGTAATTGCAGATACTACACCAGAAGTCAGGCCAGAAATCAGCAGCCACAGTTTCTACCAGTGCCAAAAGCAGAAACCTTTTTAGAGGCTTTGAGAGAAATAGGGAAAGCAGTAGATACCAGTGAAGCAATTGAGAACATGTCAGATAGTCATAAGCAGGCCATGGATGAAAGAGAGGAAATGATGGAGAAGAAGTTTGATGGGATGATTGATATGATGTCCCATTTGCTTGCAAGAATGGATCAGCAGGCTGCTCAGAATCATACCCCTAGTCAAAACAATTCCACAGGAGAAAATAGTGGTGTCAATGGAAACAATGGCAATGGTAGAGATAGGACTATTGGCCAACATGAGGCCATGCCTAGAGGATCAGCCTCTAGGCCACTCTTTCCTACATTCACTCAGAGGGAGGAACCACAAGTTGAAGCTACCATTCCTTTTGTAGATGATGTCAGGAAAGCCTACATGGAATATGCCACCTTACCCCCTGATCTTAGGGACCAATGGTCCTTTGATCAATTCTTGAACCATAGAAATAGAAGAAACGGAGGAAGAGCCGATAACCAAGCTCCTATGGCTCCTAGAACTGACTATCAACAAGCCCTTGGGAACGTGTCCTTGGCTCACTTCGATGGAAGTGAAGCATGTTCAGCAAGGTCATGGGTTCAGAAGCTAGACAACTACCTTTCACTAAGGCCCATGCTGGAAGAAGATGCCATAAAATTTGCAACGTTGCATTTGGAAGGTGCTGCCCATGAGTGGTGGTATCATGGTTTGGTCACACTTGGCCACAACCTCATTCAAACCTATGATAAGTTCACAAATAATTTGATTGAGAGGTTCGATACTAAAGACCCAGAGGTGAAGTTTAGGGAGCTTGCACAGCTGAAACAACATGGTTTATTGGAAGCATACATTGGAGATTTCCAAAGACTTTCCGTGATGGTGCCCAACATCACTGAAAGAAGGCTGGTCGTACTATTCTCCGAAGGATTGATGGAACCATTGAAAGGATGGGTTAAGGCATTCGACCCACCAAGTCTAGAAGAAGCCATTAAGAAGGCTCAAAGCATGGAGTTATTAGCTCCAAGACCAAGGTTTCCACCAAAGCCCTTTGCTCACAAGAGGGATAAAAAGCATTCTTCAAATCAGCATAAGAAATTCCCCTTTAGGATTGATGATGAACTCTGGGAGAAGTTGAGAAAGGAGGGAAAATGTTACACTTGCAAAGAACCTTGGACTAAGGGTCATAGATGCTATGGAAGGGGCCATGCAAACCATTTGGAGGCCTATTCTGATTTTGGATCAGAATCTGATCACTCGGAACAGCAATATGGTTTTGAAGGAAGTGATGAAGAGAAAGCTTCGGAAGAGTCCGAAGATGAACAAGGAGGTGGGGAACTTTTTCCCAACTCTCGAGCTTTCACAAAAATGAATCCTTCAAGGTTCGAGGGATGATTAAGGGGCAGCAAATAGTTGCTTTGATCGATACTGGAGCAACGCAAAACTTCATTGATGAAGGCATGGTGGCAAAGAAAGGGCTCCAAATGGAAGAATTTGAAGGCTTCAAAGTTATGGTTGCCGATGGGTTTCACATTTCTTGCACCAAGAATATTTCAAACATGTCTATGCAATTGGGAAACTACGAAGTCAAAGATGACTTCTATGTAGTCAATATTGGGGATACGGATGCCATTCTTGGCATTCAATGGCTGCGTTCACTTGGAGAGATCTCTCTAAATCTGCAAACCATGGAGCTCAAGTTTCAATCTGATGGAAAGAAGGTGGTACTAAGGGGAATGTCTAATGGAGGTCCTCAGATTGTTTCCTTCAAAAGAATGGAGAGGCTGATTTAGCATGATCAAGTTGAGTGGGCTGCGGAATGTATGGTTCTTCCAGCTAGTCCAGTTGAAACAAGGAGGGACTATCCTCCAGATATTCAGCCTATACTCACCAAGAAGAGTAAGGTGTTTGTTGATCTACCTCTTGGGCCGCCTCCTAAAAGGAGAGCTGAGCATGTCATTGAACTCAAGGAAGGGGCCAAGCAAGTCATCACAACACCATATCGCTATCCTAAGAAGCAGAAGGATGAGATTGAGAAAAACATAAAAGAACTCTTAGAGATGGGCTTCATCCATCCAAGCAAGAGTCCCTTCACTTCAGCAGTAGTTCTTGTGAAGAAGAAGGATGGCACCATCTGCATGTGTGTGGATTATCGTGCCTTGAATCAAAGCACAATCAAGAATCGGTAACCTATTCCCCGAATAGGTCAGTTGATTGATGAGCTACATGGTGCCAAGTTCTTTTCAAAAATTGATTTGAGGTCGGACTACTATCAGATCCGAATGAGGGGATCAGATGTGGAAAAAATGGCATTCCGATGCCACTATGGTCACTTCGATTTTTTAGTCATGCCATTTGGGTTGACTAATGCTCCTGCCACTTTCCAGTCCTGTATGAACAGAGTCTTTCAGAAACAGTTAAGGAAGTTTGTGTTGATCTTTTTTGATGATATCCTCATCTTCAGCAAAATGTGGGAAGAACATCTCAAGCACTTGGAGGAAGTGCTTAGCATCCTAGAATCAGAAAGTTTGTTTGCCAAAGAATCCAAATGTGAATTTGGAATGAAGGAGCTGCTCTACCTTGGTCACATAATCAGTGCTGAAGGGGTGAAAGTTGATCCAGAAAAGATCAAAGTGATAGTTGATTGGCCACCTCCAGAGAACTTGACTCATTTGAAAGGATTCTTGGGTCTTTGTGGATTTTATAGAAGATTTGTGAAGGGCTACTCTCAAGTGCTGCTCCTCTTACTGACCTCACTAAAAAGGGAGCTTTCCTTTGGTCAGAAAAAGCACAGAGTGTTTTTGATAAGTTCAAGAAGATCATGAGTTCTTGTCTAGTTTTGGCCATACCGGATTTTTCCAAACCCTTCGAGTTACAATGTGATGCATCTAGAGAAGGTGTTGGGGCTGTTTTGATGCAAGATAAGCATCCCATTGTGTTTGAAAGCAGAAAATTAAGAGGTGTTGAAAGGACTTACTCCATCTATGACAAGGAAATGCTTGCAATCATGCATGCATCTAAGTTCAGACAATATTTGGTGGGGAGCAAGTTTGTTATCAAGACTGATCACAATAGTCTCAAGCACTTCATGCATCAGAAGGATTTGAACAAAAGACAACAAAAGTGGGTGAGTAAGCTTCAAGCTTATGATTTTAACATTGAGTATGTCAAAGGGAAAAACAACATTGTGGTGGATGCTCTATCTAGAAGGCCTCATTTGAGCTCATTGTGTGAGCTTACTGCTGATTGGAAGGAGATGTTGCTTGCTGATTATGCCAAAAATCAGTTTGCAACCAACATTATAGAAGGCACTTTTCATGATGAAAGGTACAAGGTGGTTGATGGGTTGATACACTACAAAAGGAGGATCTTTCTGGTGGTTGATTCTAAGCTCAAAAAGAAGATTTTGCAAACTTTTCATAACATTCCACTTGCTGGTCATCAAGGCTACTTCAAAACCTATAGGCAGATTCGGCAAAGGTTTTCTTGGAAAGGGTTGAAAGAGGAAGTCCAACGCTACATCAGAGAGTGTCACACTTGCCAAATGAACAAGAATGAGCACACTCTTCCCACTGGTTTGCTGCAACCTCTGCCTATTCCCAATCAAAAGTGGGAAAGCATATCAATGGACTTCATCATGGGGTTTCCAAAAACTCAAGGCAAAGACTGTATCTATGTTGTGGTGGATAGATTAAGAAAATTTGCTCACTTCTTTGCCATCACTAGTTCATTTTCAGCGACTCAAGTTGCAGATTTGTTTTTTCATGAGGTGTTTAGATTGCATGGATTGCCGAAGAACATTGTGAGTGATAGGGACAGCAAGTTCCTAAGTACCTTTTGGCAAGAAGTCTTCATGTTGAGTGGTATCGTGCTTACTCCAAGCACTAGTTATTACCCTCAAACTGATGGATAAACGGAGATTGTTAACAAGTGGTTAGAGGGCTATCTGAGAAACTATGTTTTGGAGCAGCAAAGAGCTTGGGTGAAATGGCTTCACCTAGGAGAGTATTGTTACAATTCTTCATTTCACATGTCCATTCGGATGTCACCCTTCATGGCTCTCTATGCTTATGAGGCTCCCAACTTTTCTGATTTGGTGTTTAGTGATAGCAAAGCCCCTCAAGCTAAGGATTTGTTGCAACAAAGTCAAGATATTTTGAAGTCCTTGAAGAACAACCTTCAAATATCATAGAATCAACAGAAGATGTACGCTGATCAACAGCGTGTTGAGCGTTCATTTGAGGTTGGAGACATGGTTTATCTTCGACTTCAACCCTACAGACAGTCTACTCTCAAGAAGAGTGGAGCTGAGAAGCTCAAACCTCACTTCTATGGGCCATTCAGAGTCATCAGGAAGGTTGGAGCGGTGGCTTATGAATTGGAGCTCCTAGTAAGTAGCAAAGTCCACAATTTATTCCATGTGTCTCGCCTCAAGAAGGCCCTTGGACACAACGTTGTTGCTTCATCAGATTTTCCTCCCTTGGATGAAGAGGGACAGTTGGTTTTGGTTCCAGAGGAGATTATTAATTCCAAAGAGCATTCTTTGAGAAGAAGAACAATCAAAGAATACTTGGTGAAGTGGAAGAACTTGCCTTTCAAGGATGCAACTTGGGAGAATGAGGAGATTTTGCAACATCTTGACTTGCGATTGCTTGAGAGCAAGCAATCTTGGGGAGGGCGAACTGTAATGTCCCCTTCTCAATTGTGATCAATTCAGTTGACCGTTGGCCTATTCCGGACACTTGTAGGCTACTCGGAGGGTGAAAAATAGGCTTTCCTGCTTTTGAGGGGGTTGTTGCTTGAAGTTTGGTGATTGGATTGCAGATTCCTTCTAGGTTTTCAGTGAGCTTCGTAGTGGTATAGCATGCATAGTGATCCGAGCAACTTCATGAATTTGCTATTTTTAGTAAATTCTATTTCTGGCAGTGGTCTTGTTGGCTTCAGTGCAGTTGGCTCTCTTCTTCAGCCAGTTCAGTTGGTATTGTGATTTTTGGCCTTTTGATGCATTTTCTGGAGGGATAAGTTAATTTAATTAAAATAATGTTATATTTTAATGTTATAACCCCTTGGCCTAGCTATATGACTTTAAGTTGTTCTAAAAAGGGGACTTTAAGGGTGGACACCTCATCTAGAGGTAATTTAATATTTTCTAAGGTCAAAAATCAAGCTTTGAGAATTGGGACGCCAACTTGGAGAGGGAAGATGATTTTAATCAAAAAGTCAAATTTTGCCTTGAAGAAACGGATGCCTGTAGAAACCCTAGTTTCCCCAAAATCTCCGTTTCTGACTGTTTTTAGGTTTTTCTGAAGGTTTTTGGTTTTTTTGCAAATTTTTGAGTTTTGATGCAATAAATGAACAGTACGGCTTTTCTAGAAATTAATAATAAAATCTATAAAAATGATAGATCCTCAATATGCGTAGAAATTACAAGCTAGAATAAAGGCGTTGCTTTTATTTGATCAACTGGCAACAATACAATAAGTTCTGGAAGCATGCATGAAAGAATAACAATTTTTATTATGTAAAAACCTGGTAATCAGCTTGCTGGTAATGTGCTACAGAAGGTACGGCTGCTGCAAGATATTGCTTTCTCCTCTCAGATACAGTCTCAAATGGCTCCCAGTGTCCAAGCGCCCACACAGGATACAACTGGCAACTCTGGAGACAGGCGTTTTTCTTCAAGAACAAACACGCCTTTATGAAGAAGTACGGCCCAGGTACAGTGAAGGTACGGACTGCTGACAGCAGCAAATAAGTTTTGTACGGCCTCCCTCTGAAGTCTCTGAATGATGAGAATATGTGTGCCCAGGTAATTAGATGCCTTCTGGATGAAAGAAATGTGTTGTAGCTCTGTAAATGAATTATTCTGAAGATCAATGATTTCCTCTGTGTGAGAAAACCTCTGCTGGCAATAGATCAAGTGATATTTCACACTCTCTGAATTGCTTTCCGCTGGAGATGGCTCGTTCCCCAAGGAAGTCGAGTTCAAACCCTAAAGTTTGTGCTCAGATCAATTTGATCAGTTCTCAAAATCCAATAATCACATAATGTGGCTCAAAACCCAAGGCAAAATCCACTTTATGCTGAAAAGTGCGATTTCCTCAAGAATAGGGTTTTAATAAAATATTCACATTTTAATCTTTTAATATTTCAATAGTCTCCGTGAAATATTTTATAATAATCATTAATTGCCAAACTGGCCCCTTTTGATGATGGGCGCACCCCTCAAGGCAAAATCACTTAAGTTATAATTTTAAATTATAACTTTATATTATAATCCTTAATTAATTAATATTTAATCAATGTAATTAAATATTAATATTTCTCCCGTTACTTATCCGTTTCCGGTTCCGTCTGATGCTGACGAACTCTGAAGTGATTCCGGATGCCGCCAAAGCCATACTGCTAAAAATAGCAGGGGTCCCACACTGCCTGCCAGGAACTGCTAAAAATAGCAATTTTGCAAAAAGCCTCCGATCGAGCCAGAACGAAAGACCACCGATCAATCTCTGCTAACTGAAGCTGAGCCAAGCTCCGAAGTGACCCTCTATCCAATCAATCAGCCTACGAGGGTCGTGTGATAGGCCAATCCTGTCCTCTGAGAGATGTCACTGAGAAGGGGACATGACATTATATACTTAGAAGGTTATAACATGCCATAAATTACCTATAAGTCTATGGCAAGGTGATATATGTTGAAAGATTTTTTGACTAGTTTAAGTGTTAGAAACACCCTATAAGCTATTTTATATTACATCCTCATTAGATTCAAACTTTCCTCAAAACTTTGAATTATTATGTGAAATGAAATATACTTTATTTAAGGGAAATTATGTACTTGTATCCATTTGATTGTTTAGGAAAAGAGGATACAAATTGTAGTAAAGTACACTTAGATCCTTTTACTCAAATGTAAAATTGGCTATGAACAAAGGAGTGAGATCTTGATATTCACAACACTCTCATAATTCATCATGAAGAATGCAACATTTTTTATCATCATGTGTTTCAACAATGGCAATCAAGAGTTCGTATTCATTGCCCAAGATCGTTATGGATGATGTGGAATATTATTTTAATGTACTTATTTATAAAATAATTTCTTTAATCTTCCATTGAGTTTCAACAATCGTTCACAATTCTTATTTTCTTTATCTCAACAAGCATTAGAAAGTTTCAATCACATGCTTCTGATGGATGATATTATACTAGTTGATCCATATAAATATCATTATGATTTTGTGAACATCAACATTAATTCTAGTGAATGATTTTTTTATGTAATGGATTATTATCAGAGTTTCTACCTATTCAAGTTGTTGTGCATGTTAATATCCAAGAAAAGTAGTAAGATATATGGATGACCTTTGATTTGGTCCTCAAGATTTGGTGACAATATGTTTTTATTATGTAATGTAACTAAGCTATTTTTTTATAAATCTCATATTTTGTCACATGTTATGTACTTGAATATTTAATTTCATGTTTCAAAGATGAAACATGTCTAAGGGGATGGAATGTAATGCACCTTGGCGTATAGTATTATATTGTAATAAGTAATGTATTGGGGTGCATATACCTTGTAATTCATCTCACTAGGTAGTTAAAATAAAGTATTTCTTCCACTTGCATGGGATGGTAGTAGATATTTTTAAGAAGACTATATATTGTAATTACTTCCCAAGTGAAAATCGTCTTGAAGATTGTTATTATATTTTATGTTCCATTGAGATGATTACCCCCTTCAAGTAGCATTGGGAGGTTTTCCCCCTCAAAGTGGCTATTGTATGGTGTTTCTCTACCTCAAGGTTTTGGTCTATTTTCTAAATATACAATTTTTTATTATTTTGTGTGAGCTTCTTAATAGGAACTTGATGATAACCTCATTTTAGGTTAATTTTAGTGAAAAACACACTCAACAAAATTGATCAAAGAGGTCATTGATGCATAAAAGGGGTCCCTTTTTTTAAAGATCATATTAAGTGGCTAATAATCAATGTACCCACCACACACCATAATTTTTAGGTGAGTGTAATTGAAATACCCAAAGGGGACAAACTTGGCTAATAAGATCTTTCCTTGATTGAAAAATTATTGAGATTGACATTGAATTTGATCATTCTCCCAAACTTATCTATATTATAAATAAATATTAGGAAGGGAGATTGGAGAATCAAGTTGATTATGTGTTGCATTGTATGATGTGTGGGGATTCCTAAGTGATTAGAAAAGACTTCATTGTACTACTGCAAAATAATGGGGAACCAATATTTCTTTGTCATATTAGACATGATTTTGCATGCTATAAGAGCATGCTTTCTTGTTTGTGCAAGTTTCTCTATCCAAAGAATTATAATTAGTAACCTCTATTTATGTGTGATTTTTCTGCTACATTATTTAACTAATAACATTTTTTTTGATTAGAGGTAAAAGTGGGTTTTGATGGGGCCTGGAACCCAGTACAAAGAAAGGCAAGCTGCAAATAAGATAAACCCTAAACCAACAACAACACCACAACAACCTCTAAAAGATGAACATGACTACACATGCTGCACCAAACAGACAAGCAAGGTCCTGAAACCCCCTTTACTACTTGGTTTTAACTAGGAACAAAAACCCTTAGAGATACAAGGAAACTGTTTGCATCAACCAGGCAGCAACAAACTAGCTGTTCATGGAAGACACCATAGAGCCAAGAAGATAACCAGATTAATGGTGTAGGACACCATCAAACCCCAAATCAACTCAGCTTGTTGGGACATAAAGAGAAACTTAGAATACCACCGAGCTTGTAGCAAAAAAAGAGAAGCCAAGGGGCCCAAATCATCCAAGGATAGCTCCAGCAACACCAACTCCTTTGAAATAATTTGGTAACAGGAAGCCAACTCTAAAACCACCTATAAAGGAGTGAGCTCCCCTCTATTGGAGAGGATGCTACAAGCAACAAGACCAATACATCCAAAAATCACCAGCACCCTCCACCTCCACCTCCATAGGAGCACTTCCCACCTCAATAAGAACAACTGAGGGAGGTCCACCTCCATAGGACCAAAGGAGAAAGCTAACACAATATCCAAGAAAACAATCGTAGCATCCTTTTGTAAATACTGCACCAGAAACAAACTGTGGACAAGGATAAAAGTCTCAAATAAACACCATCGGTCCAACTTAACAACACTCACAAAAGAACTCATCTGGGCTTCCATAGAAAATAACCCAACAATAAGCCTATCACTCACCAACATCTGAGCCTTCACAGAAGGCCAAAAAAATTGAGCAAATAGTATACGAACATGAAACAACTCAACCCAATAGAAGACCACAAACCCTAGCATCAACCACCTAACAACAAAAAGAACTGCATGCCAAAAGACCACCAAAGGTAAGGTCCTAGTCCTAGAATGAACAAGATCACCCAACCCCCAAGAGGAATAGGGGGGCCCAAATAGGATGGAAATCAAGAGAAGAGCCAACATGAAAGAACACCAAGCAACCCCAAAACGCCATTCATAGCCAGAGATAAGCCAAGACTCCCAACAACCAACCAAAGGGAAACACCACCACTCCTCAGAGAGGGGACAAGAAGAACCCAAAACACTCCAAGAAAAAAAAAACCCCAAAACAAAACCACCAATCGAGCAGTAGGCAGAAGTGAGGGACAACCAAGAAGAAGCCAAAAGCATAATAGAGTAGCATGAAAAACCACCAAGCCTTCCTATTACACCGAATAGGAACTAAAAGAGGCCCATTCTACAACTAGACTTCCTCAGAGAAACCCACACTCACCAACTGCATGGTAGGCAGCCATAAAACCCAATCCTTAGTCACTACATAAGGAGCCAAACCAAAATACATGGGAAGCGTGAGAACCAAAAAACTGCACTTACCATAAGCCCTACACCAACCCCCCAAAAAAGGAAAGTAAGGAGGAGAAAGAAAACAGGAAGCCAAAACCCTCCACCACAGGACAATAGGGCCATCAGCTCCGAACCAAACAAGGCAACCCGTGCAGGCATAGAGAGAAGTCTGTGAATGGTGATCCTAGACCTGCACAAACATAAACAACAAACACAATATTATTCCATTATGCAAATCAAATCATCATTCCCCATAAGATTCATTTGAAATATTAGGAACAAGAAATAACATGAAGAACACAAATAAAAGTTATCTAATCTTGCTCAAAACAAACAAACTCTCAATCCCATGGGAGAATTGGTGCTATTTTGATGTGGAAAATAGCCCTTTCCCAATTCCTTGCAAGCTTGGTGATGGTCAATGATGAAGATTTGATGCTCCTTGACCTAGCTATGAAATAATGAAAAACTATGAAAATGGTTGAACTTTGCTCAAAGTATGAAGATAATGATGTTGCATGAAGTTGTGGATCCAAAATCAAAATGTGAGCCTTCTATTTATAGAAGATAATGATGAAGAAAAATCAAAAGGGATGAATGTGGGATCAAACACCAACCAATAGCACAATTCCACTTGTCAACATGTGAGTGGATAGAGGTGGAGCACATTTGGATGAATGCGCACATTAATGCCATTAGGTGAATATTTGAAATTGGAGAAGTGACATGTTGGAGGGAGATGAAAGAAGAATTAAATGCCACTTGGCTCAAGAAAAGGACATTTAAGAGGCCTTTAATGCCTTGTTGGATGGACAAGTCCTTTTGGGGGGAGATTTTCAAATTTGAGAAATATTCCAGTAAATCAATTAAATTGGTTTTCATGTGCAAGTTGTACAATCTAGAGGATTTGAGTGATTAGTGTTAGATTAATCATGATTTGATTAATTTTAATGGAAATTAGTTGATTTGACATTTTGATTTAGATTTTAGGATTTAAATAAATCAAGATGAGAGGAATAATGATTATTGACTTAATTAAATAAAGTTTGATTTATTTAATTAAAGAGGATGGTGTTAGACTTAAATCAAATAAATACTAATTTATTTAATTTAAAGAAAATGACTTAGAGGTTAATTAAATAAAATTGATTTATTTAATTAAAAAGGAGAATATGATGATTTAATCAAACAAAATAATTTATTTAATTAAAAGACGAAATATGATGAATTTAATCAAATAAAGATTATTTGATTAAATGGTTAGTAAAGGGGATGATTCGAGATGAAATGGTGTTAGTAAATCGGGATCAAAAGCACGCGATCAATTAGTATATTTTACGTGTTTACAAAGTCCAACACCAAGCTCGAGCATCCTCCAGCCATCATAGACCAGGAGTCAACCAAAAAAACTAGGGGACGTGACATCCAAATTCCAAAGAGACCATCCACGAAAAGGCTTCCATAGGCCAAGCAACACCCGTGCCCTAGAAAAGCAACAAATATCATAAAGGCCCCTGCCACAACCAACAGGAAAGAGTCATCATCTGCTAAGAGAGGACACCTGACCAATAGGCCTTCAGAGAGAAGAGAACAAGGCATAAAAGAAAACCGTCCTCGAACCCGAAGACCTCTACCCAAACACAGAACAATCCGCCTCAAGGATGCCACTGCAACTACTGAGGCCCAGGAAGAAAGAAGGACCCAAATGCAATGGGAATTTAGCCAGATCCCAGATCGAATCCCCATCATCGTCGTCCTCACCATCCTCCTTTGCGTTATTCAAACCAATGCTCCCGCCTTGACTCCTGCCACTCGTCATGTCTAGTCTACTACTTGTTCAAACTAATAACAATGTTAATCTAGATCATAGTAACATTTATCATAGTTTGAAGTACTAAGCACTGACATTAATTCTCCAATATTGGGATTTCACACAATAGGTAGCCTCACAATCATAGAAAAAAATCCTTCTAATAAAAATATCATAAAATTCTAAGGGTGTAACATCACAAGTGGCTATATCACATATGGGTTTAGCAACATAATTAAGTATGCATTGGTGAATTACTCATATCTCCTTGTCATGTTGTGACTATACTAGAGAGTAGGGAGCTAGATGATAATTAGCATGGAATCCAAGGTTTTGCACTATATTTTGTGTGATGATATTATTTTAGCTATCATTGTTAAGGATAACACATGTGTTAGCTTGTGATTAACACAATAGTTCTTTCAGAAAATTTGTTCTCATTCTTCTAAGTATTTATTGGAGTACTATTATTGAGGCATTAGATCTCTTGGTTGGTCTCTTCATTATCACCAAGATTTGTTGGTCTTGACAATCAAAGTCATGGTGAGAGTGGGGGTGGTGATAGTTACACAATAGTGAACTTTGTGATCACTTTCCTTTATCCTTGACTCGTGTGAATATCTTAGGACACTTGGGGTTCGATGTTGTTGGCCAAAATTTCTAAGAAAGGATTTATAATATAAAATATAATGGTAGAGGGAAAGCAACTTTTCATGTGTCATGACCCTCATGAGTGGAGTATCATATCACCCCATAGGGCATGAGCCCCATCGGGAGTGGGGCTAGGGGGTTGGGTGGAGCCCTTCCTAGCCACAACCACTATAGTGGTGGGAAAATTATGCCCACCTAGTTATAATAGGGGTTGCAACTTGGTTTAGGCTCTCACTTTTTGCCCAAGATGGACATTTACATCAATATTTTTAACTGAATCTTCATCTTTTGAGACCTATAGCAGCTAAACTGTTAAGAATTTGAAGATGATGTGAATTGGTGATTTTTGACAATTTGTGTAGATTCTAAATATATATATTTAAAAAAAAAATGAAATCAATCATGAATATTTCAACATCTCCTTGAATAACTAGTTTTAAACAAAAAACAACATTTTTAGAAAGTAACATTTGTGTCGTACAATATAATTTTTTTTCTATAAAGGATAAAATTCTAATTTTTGGAATATAGATTCTCAACATCAATATCTAGGTAATGGATATTTTTTCATAATTTTTTGTTACATATATATTTTTTAATTAATTTTTGAAGTCACTATAGCTATAATTTGGACATGCGTGTGTGTCCTACAACCTAACTTGTTGTGTATATATCAAAATCCAAATTTTATTTTATTTATTGAAACAAGAAATACCTTGGGAAAGGGTATTTTTGAATTTTTTTTACAATGCTTTACTAATTTTCCACCTCTGTAGAACGAAGAGCCTGATGTTCGGAGAAAAAACTATGTTTAGTAAAAGTTGAAAATTAAATACAAGATAAAATGAAAACAGATCAAAACTATACTTGTTGGAAAACTCATTTCGAGGGATAAAATGTTGCAAAAGATCATTTCTAGATGACATTATTTAATCCCTCAAAAGGTAAAGTAAATGTATTTTTTTGCCAGCATTTTGATAGGTGTGAAGGAGACTCCATTGTGGGTATGATTTAATACTAGAGGGGTTCTATCCAAGGGGGTTTGATCTAAGGGGGTCTTATATATCCTTCTTCAATTAAAACCCTTTTGATGGAACCTCTCAAGGCTAAAATCATTATTTTTTCTAAAAAATAATTTTAGGCAAAAATCAACATGTCCCAAAAGTGAGACACACTATTGTGGCAACACCCATCATTAATAAAGGGCATATATGTGTGTATGTCTATATATGTATATTTGTATATATGTATTGTAGTCCCGAAAAATGTACACCTTTACATTTTTACACTATGTTTGCATCCCCTTAATTAATTGGACTTAATTAATCCTTTAATTGACCTAATTATGCATTCACAAGCCTAATTCATTTCGTTTTCGAAAGGGAAACCCACATTTTATCAATGCCTACACTTAATTACACATCTTAGAAAATGTGTGTCCTAGGTTTAGGGCCTAGGTCTCATTCGCCCAAGGGCGAATAGGTCCTCCTTAAGTCTTGGGACCCATTTTTTAATATATTTTTGGTGGCAATTTAATAATCTAAATTCAAATTGCAAAGGTAGACTTGTGGTGTTTAATTGTTAGGTAATTAAGGAAATACCTATAAATACAAGGTCTTTTTATCAAATTTCAAACTTAAGCATTATAACACACTTTATGAAAGTGTTACAAGAGCCAAGATTATTTTCAATAGCATTGGAGAGCAGATTTATCAGTTATTTATTGCAACATTCAAGATCCTATCATGATGTCAAGATTTATGTGTGTTCATGCATGTTTTTTGAGCTAACATTGTGATGTAGGTTTCAAGTTTCAAGCAAGCATTCAAGCATCTAATCAAGCCATTTCATGCAAGATCCAATCCTTAGAGTGATGTGTTTCTAGTCCTCTAAGTGTAGCCATTAAAGGGTTTGGTGATGTGTAACAAGCTTTGTTCATTCATCAATTCCTTCATTTTATCATTATTTCATTATCAAGGTTTAATTACCAAACTAGGGTTTGACCAAGGCAAACCCTTATCCACCAAACACGAACATTTTTCTCCTCTCTTTGTGTGTGTGGGTTTATAGGTGAAGAAGGATTAAATTGGATCAAAAGTACAATTTTGCAAAGTTGTCAAAGTTGTCATCAAAGTTGTCAAGACACAGAAACTCACCTACAAGTTTTATTTCTAGCTTTTCAACAGTCAAAGCTGGGGGAATCAGAATCATAGATATGGGATCTGAGGATTGCAAAAATAATTTTTAGACCCCTATACAGAGACCCATTCACCCCTAGGCGAATATGTCCTTTAGTAGAGCCTAAAACCCACTTTTGGAGCCAAGTAAACACCATCCTAGCCTTCTTAGGTTTTTTGGTTAATGGTTGTTTCTGTTAGTGTTATAATAATACTTCGTGTTTCAAGTGTTATATCTCATAAGTCTAATTGTTAATGCACTTTTATTCTTCTCCCAAAACTATTGTTCAATCATTTTTGTCATAATGAAGTTAGGGCAACATAGTGTCCAAACCTTGACTCACCTTGAGGGTTGCAAGTCAATTCTAATCATTTTTGGCATTATCCCTCTTCCTAATGAACATGGAAAAGGTGGATTTGTGATTAGGCAGACACCCCCTTTTCCTTTTGGCATAGATCCCTCATTTCACATCCCATTTTTAGGTCTCTTATCCATCTTCCCCCTTTTCTATCATTTCATGTATATATAGACATATATATGTATATATAAATACACACAAATATGCATAGACATATATAGTAGATTTTGAATACCTTTTATGGTCATAGGTAACCTATTTTTTTTAAAGTAAATCAAAACAATATTCATTTACTTTTACAATACTTACACATTTAAAGTAAGACAAATATATCAAAATGTGTCTCTTTTTTTCTATCCTTGATACAAGTAATAATAACAAATTTTCAAATTTTGAGCAATTTTTTTTCTATCTATACGTGTTCAAGATAAAGCAACCAATTGATATTATATTATTATTTTTCACCTATAAGAAAAATTAAGAATTATTCTTATTATCACATCTACAATAAATGTTCATTGCAATTAATATGCAAAATTAAGAATTATTCCTTCTAGG
Organism: Sequoia sempervirens; assembly: GCA_007258455.2. Lineage (NCBI taxonomy): Eukaryota > Viridiplantae > Streptophyta > Pinopsida > Cupressales > Cupressaceae > Sequoia > Sequoia sempervirens. The sequence goes on from VDFB02330826.1 coordinate 82,320, forward strand.
CAAAAACAAATTTGAGAGAAGTAGATATAAATTTACCTGCTAATGAGCTTGTCCAATGTGGTGTGGAAACAATAAGAGAAGAGGCAAAAGGGAAACCTAGTTTACTCAATTTCTTCCATTTTGAAAGAATTTTCTATGCTCATCCACCATACAAATTTTCTCCTTGATTCATGCCATCATTATCTATAAGCAATTATAAGAATTTTTATTTTTTGAAAACTCACTACCATTAATTGTAATTAAAACGTTTGATTTCTTCTTAAATGATTTTTTATTTTTTTAGTTTCTCTTCAAGAGAATATGACATGAATCACCTATTTCGTAAAAATGACTTTTTTTTGTAGATTCAAACTTGACAAGTCTATAGAATCTAGGGATGATGGATTTGTTGAAATGGTGATCTACGCCAATAGGGGAGAGAAAGAGAGAGAGAGGGGGGGAGGGGAGAGGGGGGGTGGATTATATATAAATTAATAGATTGAGAGATAGAGCGGTAATGGACAAAAAATTCATTATATATAAATTAATAGACCTTATAAAAAGAAACAAGTAGCAAAAGGTGAATGTTGAGCTACATGAATGATTTGTTTTTAGATTTACTATATTTAGATGATATTTACAAGAGTGAAATATGAAGACTTTCTCAAAGAAACAACCAACTTTCAAGAAATCATTGTATTTGAAAAAACTTAAAGTTTTATTCCTACACAAACAATACTATCTTAGTTGTGTATACAATTTCTTAATTCTATTTGGAAACTTTATACATGCAAAATAAATTTTATGAATTGAATGTTAAAATAATAGAAAGATCAATATATAAAAACTAAAAAACAAAAGTAATGGAATTATGATTTATGATTAGATATAAAGCTCAATAGGCTTTGTTTCACACCATAGATAAAGTTTTAGGAATATTAATATTTTATCAATTGTGGTCCTTATACCACAGGGTGAGAGGCATAATGCACACAAGATATAAGTAATAAATTACAATAAAGCCCTTAAATTATGAAGATTGGTTATAGCCGGTGGTGGGAAATCGGGGACCTGGGATTGAGGTCTATCTTTACAATATTTTAAAAACAAATGCTCTCCCGTTATTTAATTTTTAAATCTCTTTGAAGAGTCCGTCCAAGTCGGTGTGGTGCTAGACTGACACGTGTGAAACTGCACTACATATTAGTTACACAATGTGTCGGCACTGTGTCCTGCCAATGCATTATGTGTGTTAATTAAAAATTTATTATTTATTATCTTTGCCATTTTTTAATGCCATGAGGATGATTTTAGTGGATTGTAAATTCTTGCTTTTGTCTCCAAAGTATTGCTATTGTTTATCCATTGGATGCTCATTTGTGATATTTATTAAAAATATATAAAATATTGAAATTTTAAAGATTAATGTTGTTAAGATAATTTTATTAAAACAATTTTTTTTGGGTTTTATTTTATTTTTTCATAAGATAACACATAAGTATTATTAATTTTTTTTTTTAAAAGAAGAGAGCAAAAATTTAATGAATTAATAGGAAAAATATATATAAAACATCCAGTATCAGACCAAACCAAGAAAACACCTTAGCCTAACATCTGAGGTCCCCCCAATAGGGGAAGTCAAATCATTGCAGTCTCAAAGGTTGTAGCCCATTAATTACTCTTGTCCTCAACAACCAGCCTACTAAGACTCTGGGATTGATCCAAGGATAAGTGTGCCCAATCTTCCACTCTCCAATCTCCCATGTGCTCCAAAGCCCTTGTCGTCGTGTTTCATTCCCTCGGGATGTGGATAAAAGAGACCCACTCAAGAGCAACACTTAGATTAAGAATTTATCAAACCAACACAACCAATTGCTAGTTAACTCCTTCCAATCTATGTTCATTTAGCATATTCACCAAGATTTGAGAATCTGATTCATAGATGATCCTATGCCATCCAAGAACATAAGCTTTTTCAAGGGCAATGAGGATAGCAAGGTCCTCCATGAGATTGTTAGAATACTAACCCTTATAAATGGAGAAGAGAAAGAGCACATCACCAGAATTGTCTCTTCCCACTCCCTTAACTCCAACATGCCCTGGATTACCCCATGAAGAGCCATCCATATTGATCTTCAACACCCCTGAGGGGGCGAAGACCATCTTCCAACTCTCTCAGTCTTCTTTTTGAAAAGGTACCCACGTCTCCTTAAGAGAGTACTCAACCTACTATCAAATAAGCCCAAACCTTCCATCAGCTCTACCTCACCCTTTTCCAAGGGGCACCATCTCTTGAATCATGCCCCTAATTTTCTGCCATAACAATTGAACCACTTGCTTCTGCCCCTGAAATATTCTTCAGTTTCTTTCCAACCAAATCTGCCAAAGGATGCATGAGGGCCCAATGCTCCAAGCCACTTGTAGAAAGAAAACCTTAGCTAGAGGCCTACCAAACTTCTCCAGAACTCAGTAAGAGAAGAAGCATGGACACAAGCATGTTTCCAAACTCTCCACCATAAATGCTAGAGAATTCTAGAAAAGACACACTGAAAAAGAAAATGGGAAAATGATTCCTCACAATTACCACAAAGAGTACACATAGACAACCCATGAAATCCTTGCTTTCGAAGGTTATCCCAAGTGAGACTTTTGTTCCTAGCCACCAGTCATAGGAAGTTACACTTGGTCCAATAAAACTTATTCGACACATTTTTCCACCACGAGACTTCAACTCCTCCATATTTCTGGTGATTTAGCTCACGATACCTTGAGGCCATAGAATACAACCCCCTAGGATCAGGACCCTAGGCCAAAATATCTCTCCCTCTTAGGGAACTGCAAGCTCTCTCAACAAAAATCATTTTTAATTCTTCTCGATCCTTAGTAGAACCCCCTGGTGGCCATTCCATTAGATCCTTCCAAATATACCTCTCCATAGGTCCCAAAATTTGAACACTTTTAAAATTCGCCACTCTAGACCATCCAACCTCCAGGAAGTTCTAACAAAGGTCCAAAAGATGGGGATACATAGACATGATAGAGGAAACCCATCCCAAGAATCAAACCGAAACAAGGCATCTGAACCACTGTTACAAATCCAAAACAAGCCCTACTTGATTAAATTGACTCCCTTTTTTAGAGTATCCCAAATTTTTGACCCCTTCCCAACCAAGTTGATTCAGGGAACCTCATCAGTCACAACTCCCCTAAGATATTTGGATGTAAGAATCTTGGCCCATGCCTGATCCTGATTGGTGCACCATCATCAGTAAATCTTAGCTGCTAGAGCCTGACCTGTGAGGCTAGCTTGATGCAACCAAAGTCCACCTTCCTATTTCAACCTACAAACAGTTTCCCAATTAACTAAACTCCACTTTGACGAGGCCAAATTTCTATCCCAAAGGAATTTCCTTGAGAGAGAGAGTCTAATTCCTTAATAAACCCTATGGGAGCCACTTGAATCATACACCTGGGAAGGGCCTGGATCACAAATTTCAAAAGAAAAACTCTCCCAGCGAAAGAGAGCCACTTGTGGGTCCAATTGTTGACCTTCACACAGAACTTATCTAACACCTTTTGCTAAATCCCACTAGCTAGGGAACCTACTGAGAGGGGAATACCAAGATACATAAACGGGAAAAATCCCACCTAAAACCTGAGAATTTGAGCAATTTGATGTTGAATCCTGGGATGATTGTTGAAGAAGAAGGACGGTTTTTCCTCATTAATTTGTTGTCTAGAGGTATCTAGATAGAAATCCAACGCCCTTATGATGTTAGTGGCCTCCCTAAGTTTAGCCACACCCATCAGTGTAGTGTCATCCACAAACTGAAATGGAATACATAAATGTGTCATGGGTGGGGCCACCTCTACTCCACCAGTCAACCATAATATTCGATGGTAGTGGATCATACAACCACATAAGCTAAAACTTGAAGGACGATTTCTTCATGTTATCCTTCAAACTAGTTGAGAGCTTGATGGGCCAATGATTTGATCCCCACCACTCAAGAATTGGTAACCTAGTTGATGCCAATCCAAAAGATTTTCCAGCCTCTATAATATTGCCTCCTTACCACATCTTCTATTGTTCCTGGTGAACAAACCACTACTTGGCTTAATATCCATCAAATTCAAGGAATCGATATTGTCTTTTAAGTGAAAGGAAGAAGGATCAATCCTTTGCACACCTCCTCATTTTTCCTCCAAATTAGTAATATCATTGAAATCCTTGGCTAAGATCTAAGGAAGAAAAGGATACAATGATTGAATATATGTGATATGGACCCAAAGATTGGTTTTATCAAGGACATCAGTAGGGCGTAGACATTACTCAACAAGATTTGATCACCATTTTTGAAGCTAGTAGCCACTTTTGAAAGGGAGAATTTTCTTGAAATCCACCAAAGAGGGGTAACTTTAAGCGGGTTCCACAAGAAAGCTACCCCCTAGAAATTCCTTGAGTTCTAATACACTAACACTAGCTACCCCACCACAACTTAGGAGCCAACTTATACATCCCTCAACAAACAACTTTGTCACCTACAAAAAATAATGTTTGGAAACTAAGTCTTAACCAAATCACGAACAACTTTTTTTCTAGGGCCATTGTTCAAGCCCCTTACATTCCATGAGAGAACAATCATTTCTGAGAGTTGGAGAAGTTGTTGCAATGATTTTGACTGACCCCGATTCCACCAAATTCTCCCCCATTAGTTTGATTTTATCCTGATCTTTCTTCCACCCAGCCTTGGGTTGTTTTTCCCTAGCTCCCCTCTTAAGGTTTTTTTGTTGCAAGCCTAGAGTGGGAGAAGGTCTACTACTTTTTCTAGAATCCAATCCCTCTTTCTCAAGCTGAGGAGGCAACACAAATTTAGATGATGCAACATTTCTCTCAAAAATCTCACTAACCACCAATGCACCTGAGTCCCCGAGGCCCAGATTGATCTCCATCTACGCACTCAAGGGACCATCCTACTAAATATCCTGACTACCAACCTCTCTAGCTAATCCCTGAGACACCTCCAAGTTTCCATCCTCGAAGTTCTCGACATCCAGATTCCCCTCAAGAAGGTCAAAGTCATCCAACACATCAAACTGGTTAAAGACTTCATCATCTTTCCTGTCCTTTAGAGATCTCTTTAGACCTATGCCCTTATTGCGAGGCTTTACTGGAGTAAAACCATCCTTATCCACTCCCTC
>VDFB02330826.1:92500-116650 GCA_007258455.2 Sequoia sempervirens
AAGTATTATGACTCGCAGTTCTAAAGTTAAGTTGTTATGATTGTGTTGAAGATAATTTCTACATTTGGAAGGATTGTGCTTAATTGTTCTATGTTTTTTACACTGGTTTGGTTGACCTTGTGTTAAACACTACCTTCAGAATTGATGAAGCATGTTGGGACCTATTTGGGTCCTCATCAAGTATGTGTTTGGGTCGCCCTCAATCTAATTCCACCCTAGGATGTTTTGGAACCGACCTAATTTGAATTTAATGATGGATGGCTGACTTTGGATATGTTTCAAAGTTGAAGATGGTATAAATACAAGATGAATTAGTGGTGAAAGTAGAATAGAGAGATAAGTGAAAATAAATAGACTAGATAGATGTGAAGCAGGTGCAAATCAAGTGGATGAATGTAATGTGAGTGTGACAGATCAGTGTGAAGTCAAAATACTGAGTTTCTAGATGCAGTGAGCTGAAGGTGGACTCTATCATTCATGTATGTTTGCAAGTGGTTGAGCAAATTGTGGTAGATTTCTCTGCTGCATTGAGATTGTCTTCTCTCTGTAACATATCTCTTCTATCTTCTTTGTATCTCTATGGTAGTGAGCCCTCCAGGTGGTTATCCCTATTGGATAGTGAGTCCTAATCTGGATAGTGAGTCCTTATTTTGGAAGTGAGCCTTTTGTATTCGGTTTTGATATTTTCTATAGTATGAGTTAATCCCCACCATGATTTTTCCCTCATTGGATTTTCCATGTAAATCTAGTGTTATTGTGTTTGTGTGATGGTTTTCAGTTTCTGTAGTTGCACTTAATGTTTAATCATTTTAGGAGAGTTAATAATTGTGATTGATCTAAGTTGTGGTGAATGTTATAAAAGTGAAATTTGCTATAACTGATTCACCCCCCTCTCAATTGTCTTGTTCAACAAAGATATGTATAAATACAAGGTTATTTACTATGTTTCATAACTAAGATCCTAAGAATTTCAAGAAATAAAGAAAATTTCAAAAGAGCATTATCAAGAGAATTCAAGAGAAATTCTAAGGCAAGGGAAAATTTGTAGAAGATTATTGCAACAATCAAGATTCCTTTCATCATGTCAAAGATTTGTTGCATAATGCATGTTGTTTGAGCTAATGTGTTGATGTAGTGTTCAAGATCTATCAAGCATATCAAAGGAATTGTTTCAAATCAAGGTTCACGATCAAGATCTACATTCATTGAGGCCACTTCATGCAAGATTGTAGATTTGTTATCCAAGGTTCAAATAGGGACTGGTGAGTTGTGACATTGCATTTGTTCATTCATCATTCCTTTCATTCTTTTATTCATTTCAAGGTTTAATTACCAAAACGGGCTTTGACCAAGGCAAACCCCTATTCCCTAACAAAACAACATTTTTCTCTTTGATGTGTGATTGCAGATTTTAGGTTGAACATCTTTTGGAGAAGAAAATTGCAAAAAGTTGCAAAGTTGTCAAAGTTGCAAGAAAAGTTTTCAAATCATGGAAATTGAGCTACAAGTTTTATTTTTGGCTTTTCGACAGTGACCAACTTGAATTTGGGAGTGCAGACTGAGTAGAACAAAACCCAAAAATTGTTTTTTTGGAGCCCTAGCTAGGACCCATTCACCATAGGGCGAATGAGTCCTCAGTGAGGTTTGAAAAAGAAACTTTGGTGACAGGTACACAACATTTTTTCCCTTTATAGATCTACCTTTTGACTGGTAGTTGGGTTAAATTTAATTTATTTTCCTCATTTGCATATTGTAGCTTGCATATTGAATGAAATTAGAAGAATGGTTGCATCATAATCAATCCATTTTTCACCCACACCTATTTTCTTTGTTTCATCTTGGTGAACCTAAGTTTTATCATTACATTTTTTTGATTTTGGAGTCCTCTTTCATCCTAGATTTAGATCTTTCATTCATTTGCATGCATTTGCATTGAATTAGGTCTCATTGAGGGTGTCTAGTTTGCATTCAACTTTGCATTGCATATATGGTTTTAGGATTGCATTGTTTGCATTCTTTAAATCTGAAAAAATACAAAAAAAATCAGTCATATTACATATCATTTACATCATATTAACTTGCATTTGAAAATTGAAACAAAATTGCATATCAAATTAGGTGTTTTGGGTTATCATTTTGTCACAGTTTGCACATAAATTTCACATTGCATTCTACAAAAAATCAAACCGAAACTTGTAACAAACTAGAATTTGAAAATCACTGAAAAACACTTAAGAATTTGTAAAAATTTGTTTCAAAAACCTCATCTAGGACCCATTCACTCGAGGGTGAATGAGTCCTTGATCAGGTCGTAATCTTATTTTCTAGGCATTAAAATATTCATTTTTTCATTTTTGTTTGTTGTTAATGTTTGCAGAATTTTTGTTTCATCAATTTGATAATGTTTAGCTTAATTTGGTACATTTAGTGCATTGTGTGATTTCAAAATTGCATTTACAAGACTTCATTTTCAGGTTTTTGCATAGTGTAATCAGAAAATTACCTTGTTTAGAATCTGAAAATTGCATTTACACATTGCATTCTAGGTCATTGCATTGCATTTTACCCTCTTTCCATTTTGGGTTGGCATTGAGTTTGTGAAACTTGTATAAGATTTACAATTTGGTGTCCTATTAACAATACTATTTTGAGATGTAGTTTGAGACTCATGTCATCCCGTGATACACCATTTACCATGGATCTTGGGTTTTCTAACTCTCTTTCTGATAGTGTTGATAATCAACCCCCTATCGATCATAGTATGCATACCTCATTTCCCATGACTTCCTTACCTACAACCAATGTGCATGATGTTAACAACACCATCCCTACCATGAATAGTTGTACTCAAGATTTAGGATATACCCAAAGCCAAGGTAGAACTTCAATTCCTCCTTCTACAATACCCATTTTCATTCCTACATACACTAGTACTCAAGTTACCACAACCATTTAGCCTACTAGCAATGTCAACACTTCCTTAGGTATTTCCATAGGGAATCCTTCTAGCTTTGTGCATTCAAATACCATATCTCCTTAACCATCCTCCCTCACAAATTTATAATTCACTTGCCCTCCACATACATACACCACTCCACCTTACAATACCAACAATGATGCCATCATTAACACACTTTTGCAAAACATGCCAATCCTTCAACAACAAATTTCCACCCTAAATCAAAAAAGCAATGGTCAACCTTCACAATACATCAAAACCAACCCGTTATACCTGGAGATATTGAGAACGAAAATGCCAGAAGGTATAGAAGTTCCTATATTTGAGAAATTTGATGGGCCATGTTTCCGCTTATTCATCCCTATGTAGTGATTTCATCTTTAAAGATAAGCTCTTGTCTAAACTATTCCCTAGGTCAATGAAGGATACTGCTTTAGAGTGGTTTTTCTCCTTATCAAATAACTCAATTGGTTCATTTAGTGAGCTTATTGATGCCTTTTACGACCACTTACACATCCACATGGGTCCTAAGATGACCCTAGATGATTTAATGACGTGCAGGAAAAAGGATGATGACAATATTATTGATTTCATAGGACACTATCAAATTCTTTATTCATAAATAAACATTAAAATTCCTAATGTCAACCTTCAATGAATGCTTATTGCCAATTTACAAAGAAAAATCCAAACCAAACTTGAGATATTTAAATTCCCATCCTTCACACAGTTATGTATAGTCATTCATGATTATCAAAATTCAGCTTATGGTCATGATGTGAAAAATCCCCCTAGCCATCATGAAAAGTCTAAATTCGCACCTCAAAATAGTTACCAAGTTTTCAAGAAACAAATAGGGGATTTTTACAACTTAATTCCCCTCAACCAAATCAACAAGTTGATAACCAAGTGGCTACCATAAAGATGACAAATCCTTTTCTCTTTGGGGATAGGAATAGAAACTTTACCCCTCTACCCAATACCTTTCATAATATCATGATGCAACTCATGGAAGAGAATATGCTTTCCCTACCTCTTGTCAGAGCTCTTGATCCCAATAAACCATTACTTGCAAACTATAGACCAAATTCATATTGCCATTACCATCAAAAAAATGGACATGATATGGAATATTGTGTCTTAAAAATCTTGTGTAAGACTTCATTGATTCTAATCATCTTCAAATTGGAGGTGTGAATGATCAAGGTAATAAGTCTGTAGCTCCTCCTAACCAAAATTTACACATCTTTACAAATCCCATGCTGAAACATACTATTTCATTTGTCAAAGCTAGTGAAACAAAGAATGATGTGATGAATGTTGACACGAATGATGAAACTAAAAAAGATGAAAATATAGATGAAGCAGTTGAAGTAGTGGAATTTATTGAAGATAAACCTTGTAAGGGCTTGTTGTGCCCACAACACACACGCCCCATTCATAATGGGGACCCTATCCTCTTTCACCTTTGTCGAGTTGATTTTTTCCTTCGTCTCATTTTGCATGCCCCTATTTTGAGTTCCAAGTGGTCAAGGAGTCACAAAGTTGTCATCTTGAATTGACCAAAATTCACCACCCGAGAAATTTATAAGTCTTTTGCTCCTATGGAGTTCCCTTGGCAATTTTCCCTTCGCTTTCAAAGCTAACATCCTTCGCCTAATGCGGGTCTGCCCTTGTTGGTTTCCATGTGCGGGTTTCTACCTTGTGTTCGCTGTCTCGTCGATGACCGACTCGGGACATCCACCTGCATGGCGGGGCCCACGTCCCCTATCTCCACCCTCTTTGAAAATCGGTCTGGTGGTGATCATCTGGCTTCCTTCCGCACTGCAGGCTCCAAAATTTCTGATGCTAGTGCTTTTGAAAGCCGCACCCAAACTACCCCGCTGGCTACTGTATGAGTAGTTAATGCAGATAATTAATGCCAAAATTCTTATAAATAGGTCTTTTGACCTACCATTTTCATTTTTCTGGTTAGAATTTGTCAGAGCTCCAACCAACCTTCATTGCCTTTGTGCCCGTACAACCCTTTGATCATTTTCAAACATTGCAGTCATTGAATTCCTCACTAGTTTCTTTGGGATTTTTTGAGTAAGTTTGATGTTGCCACCCTAGCTTCATTCATTATGTTGGTTTTTGAATATTTGCTAAAATCATAAGAAGGAAACCTTAGACTCTCCCTGACACTAGTTAAAACATTGAAATCCGCACCTACCCATTTCGAGAAAGCCTAGAAAATCATTTGAAATCAGACCAGTTGGACTTGGCAGAACGTTGTCTCCCAATCGCTATTCTTCACTAGGGAATTCATGCCCTTGCAGCCCACAAACCTCTCTTCACCAATGTTTGGACCCTTAAAAAATCCAAGTGCAAAATTTGAAGCCTTCGCCTCTTGCGGGTTTGCCTCTGTGGGTGTACGTCGATCCTTCGCTGTCACTGTTGGAACCAGAAAACTAAGGAAACTAAGAAGCCAAGGTCCCTTGTGGGTCTTCTCTTGCAGACTTCTGCGTGCAAGTTTCCACTAGTGGAAGTCTGTGCTACCTTTGCCATTCCCAAACGACTATCCAACACTGACACCCCGCCTCACGAGTCCCGCCAAACTTGTGTCAGCTAAACCTATGAAACAGTGAAGTTTCCCTTGTGGGTTGTGCTTTGCGGACTTCTACTGCCTTGTTGCCACTATTTTAGTGCCCTTCATTTGCGGCTGAGTCTATTCATCTCCCAACACTACGGATCCCACAGTTTCTGTCGCCTTCTGACACCTGCCCAAAGAAAACCCAAGTCTAAACCTCTTTGTGGGACAAGCCATGCAATTGTTCATCTACGGACTGCCCCACTTTCTTCACTATTCATGAAATGACCAATGAACCACGTTCATTTTCCTTGTGGATCCTAACCTTTTCGTTTCCCCTCAAGCTTTCACGAAATTGGCTAAGTACCTTGTAGGCATTTCTTTGAGGGCCGTAGCCTGCGGCCCATCATCATGTGACCGTCGTTTGTGATCAGTCATGCCTTGTCGTCCTTTCGCATGGTGGAACCTGAGCTCCTCTTTGCCGACCAACCTTCCTCAAGAAAAATGCCCCATGATGAAGTTCTTTGTGGACCCATTGATGCGGGTCGCTTATTACGGGTTGTCGCCTCATCGCCGCCATCCCTAAATGCCATTCGAATGACGGCCCTCCACAGCTCCCTGCCAAAAATTTCCTGAGAGACCATGCCTTAGGGAGTAAACCCGAGCTATCCGAACCGCCTGCGGGTCCCACCATGTGGGATTCCCTTTGTAGGTTTCCTCCTCCTGAATGTTGTTTCTTAACGGTAGAGCTATAACAGCCTTGATGTCCCCTGCCTCTGCATGCCTTTTTTCCACATTGCTAAGATGATCCATCAGATGCTTTTGAATGGCTTAATGGATGGCTTCCCAATGCTCCAAATGCCTTAATGCCTTGACCAACCGTTGAAATCTAAGTGCAAAAATTTGATTGCGGGTGGCCGCCTGTAGCCCATTGTGGCCCCGACGCTGTTCCATTATAAGTTGCTCCTAATGACTGCTAGCCCAGGGAAACCCACATCCCTGGGCCCACATTCCATCAATTAGCCCAAACAAGCGTTAAACGATGAGTTTTAATGAATTTTTTGATCTTTGATGATGAATTACCTGATCTAACCATCATTTTTGCAGGATTTCACTAACATTTCACTTGATTTTCATATGAATATGCTTACTGCATCTCTGTTTGTAGGATTTATGGAATTGGTTGTGGGACCATCGGGAGCATCTATAGAGAAAGAGAAAGGAAAGAAGACCGCCAAGATACCAAAGGGAAAGGAAGATAAGGACCAAATGAAATACCAATTTCAGGGAGCGGATATCACCTCTAGGGTCACTTTTGATTGGGGCACAGTCTCAGGTACCAACCTTGGGCACATAGACATAGATGAATTCCAACAAAGGGTCATAGTCAACCCAACCACCAACAATGCCTGGAAGATCCGAAGGAGTGGTCTCACCAAAGCAGTTGGCTTTCCATCCCATCTTGTAGCACCAGAGCTAGTAATGACATGCAAAGAAGCCTACCATGGGGGCAATAGGGAAATCATTGACTATGAGGGCAGGGTATTAGCAGGCTTGTCAGCTAAGTCTATAGGAAAAAAATTTCACATTCCCACATTCGACCCTATGGAAGAAACAAAGAAGAGGTATGCGGAGAATATGTGGAAAGCAGACCCCCCCAAGGTTGTAAGAAGTTGATCAACCAACATTGGTTGAAAGAAAAGAGGGGAAGTGCCACCAAGGTGCCCAAGGAGCTATTATGAAGTGATTTCTATGAAGATTATCATGACCTAGTGATCTTGTTGAGTTGGGTGATGGGTATTCCCACTACTGCTTACTTCCAGGAGTGGATGTTCTACTTTATTGAGGAAATTATCCGTCGAAAGACAAAGTTGCACTGGGCAAAACTGATTAGTGACAATTTGCACAATCAGCTCATGGTCGTGAAGAAGACATCTCAGTTTTACATTACTTCTTACTTGGTGTACCTCCTGGCAGAGCCATTCCCTTACAAAGGCCTATTTTTTGCTCAAATTCCAACTCTAGGAAGGGAACTAAAGGTGTATGATAGGTACCCACAGCTACAATACCGAAACTTCAAGAAGGAGTATCATAGAGTAAATGATGCCTTTATTGGGCATATAATTAGGATTCTTTGAGGGGATTTCGAAAGAAGAGTTTCACGCAGTACTTGTGCGTTTATCCATAGATTTGAGTACTTGTTTATACAATTCTTAAAATTTACTTACATCAAAACATAGGGCTTTTTTGAAAGGCCTTATAAGCTGCCCCGGTACCCTAATGACCAGATGATCATCCTGGAAGTTTCCTGACAGTTGCAGAATGCTCATACTCTACTGAGTGATAAACATTGGGTAGGAATTCCCTACCCTCTCACCTTTGGTCAATTCATGTACACAATTCCTGTCGCACAATGTGCAAAATATTTGGAAAAGGAAATAGTGGAGTATAATTTGGACCTCCACACAGCCAAACCCAAGATGGATCCCTACGACAAACTAAAGAATTTTGTCAGAAAATAATGCACCCACCTACCCCATATTGAAGACTTTTGGGCTAATTGCGAAGATGATAAGGAGGTGTGTATGAGACACTACATGCGTATGATTGCTCAGTTTGTGAAATCAATCAATCTGTTCCTAGTTCCTGACTAGGTCATGGAGGATGAAGACACTATTCTGGATCCAAGATTTGATTTTGTTGCTAACTTGTCACTACAACTGATAGACTGGGATGAGGAGGAGGTCAATGACCTCGATATTGTTATCAAGCCATTGGAGAAAAGAAAAAGGAAATGGATTGATGCCCAGATCACTCAACTCAAGCTATAAGAGGCTACACTGACATATGGTGAACACAAAGATGAGATCGAGAGCGAGACCGACAGTGGGGCAGCTGTCGCTCCGATTGAGGAAACCTTAAAATCTCCTCTGGTGACATGATCAAGGAAGAGGAAAGAAGTATCAGAATGACAACCCAAGCCTAAGGTATACACAAGGAAGGCCACAAAAGGGGAATCCTCTAAAAAGGAAAAGAAGTCATGAGGATTTACTGAGATGCCAACAATTGAGGAGGACCTGCTACATGAAGGAGAGGAAGAGGCTGAGTTCCCACAGTCACCACTTGCCGCCTCTGCTCCTCCCAATTCTACCATTGTTGCTACTACTCCACCTCCCGCATTTTAGGCACTACATGTCTCATCCCTGCGTGCCATGGACATCTCTATCTACCTGGCTTCCACCTCGCCAACAACCCCAGTTCTGGTTCGGGATTCCTCCTCTGCCACAACCTCTTTGCTATCATCCTCTTCACTGTCTACCTCTGCTACAATCCCCTTAGCTGCTACAACTACTATGCCCTCTCTCACCCTACCAAAATATTTTGTGAGACATATGTAAAAGATACTCGTCAAACTCTCTAGGGTGTTAATGAATCTTGTTATACAAGCTGCAATGGCTCAAGTTGTAGCTAGCCTCCCCATCCCTCCTCTAATAGAGCCACCAAAAATGGAGGCCAAAATGCAAATATTAGAAGAGATAGAGAGACACTAGAGAGAGGCTTCCAAGCGAATATCTGAGGAGTCTAAGGGTCCTTTTAAAGATGACTATTATGAGCAACCTAAAGGTAGAGTAAATGTGACTATAGATGAAGTAGGTTATGAAGAGGAAAGGGAGTCACAATCTTTAGAGGAGGATACAGAGGCACTCAACGAAAGATATAAATCGAAACCTCCAATCATGAGTTCAAAGAGGAGCTATCCCAATAGCTCAAGGATTTTGGAGAAGAGGTTGAACCTGAAAAGCAGCCCCCTAAGGAAAGGACAACATTGGTGATGATATGGAAGCACCAAAAGAGCCTCCCTTGGTTGGGAAAGACAAAGGCCTTGTTTAGGATATGGAGATTCCCCCTGAAAAGGAAGTTGAAACAAAAGAAGAAGAAGACAAAGGTAAAGAAGAAGTTGATCCTAAAAAGAGCCGTGAGCTAGAACATCACGTAGAGCTCAAGAAAGAAGCCAAAAGGGTACCACATTCAGAGGGTTTCATTGAGGAAAACGTAGCCATTGCTAAGCCAGATAAAGAAAATTCTATACTAATTCAGGATTCTGAGGAAGAAGAAGAGAGGACAGAGCAAGAAGCGCTAGGGCATGAGGAGAAGCAACCCCAACTTGAACAAAGAGTGGAAGGTGATCATGATTCACCAAAATGGGAGTCTCAAATGCCTGATTAGCTACAAAAGAAACTACAAAATAAATACCCTATCCTCGTTGATCCAAAAACCAAACTTGAGGCTATCTTGGCACGAGCACAAACAAGGACTAGGAATGAGAAGAAGCCAAAGGTTTTTTCCCATATAATAGTGGATGCATCTGGATAAAGTACCATGCAGATTGCCACCCCAATGATGGACAAAGGAGAGGGGGTCGGTTACAATATCTCCACCATCAACTTGGGCATTGCTATGAGAGAGAAGAAGATAGATGAATTCCAAGGATCAGTAACCACGATAGTTGAGAAGATGAACAAGGATCAATCCTCCAATGAGGAACTGAAGGCACAAGAGGCAAACCTCAACGCCTACATTTAGCAATGGACATCTCTGGAAGAAGAAGCCCTAACTACATCCTCCACACCCAAGTTTCTCTCCAAGATGGACTCTCCAAGATGGAGAAAATGAAGAATTGGACCAAGGTTACCATAGATTGGTTCAGATGTGTACTGTATAACGGTGATATGGGCATCAACCATGCTGTACAAAAGGCCAATAAGTTATGGGAAGTGCAAAAGTAGCTTGAGGGCATGGAGAGAATTTGTCATTGCTTCCCCGAGCTGTATAGGATTACCTACCCTAAGCTTGAGGCCATCCTCAAAATGCCTGAAAAGACATGGGAGAAGGAGTTGGTCCTTGTGAAGCATGACCATTGGCTGGTAGAGACATGGAAGATGGGCCTGGACCATAGAAGAGACGTCCTAGAAAGAGTGCTACACAGAGTTGAGCTTGACCTCGAATGGGTCAAAGAGCACAAGATGGACAATGAGGAGTATCTGAAGCTAATGACAGATTACGATATGCCCACTATAGAACTGGATCCAGAGAAGATTAGGCCATACTTCCACAAGAAGATGGAATAAGGAGAAACAAATTCACTAACATTGGACTTTATGGATTTTTCTTCCAGAGCATTTGTCTAGTCAGAACAGGTGATCAAGGCTACACCAAAGTGTATGAAGAACTGAAAGCTAATCACAGTCAGATCCAGGAAGCTAACCTTTCAAGTGCTTCAATCGGATATCATGGAGTGGAATAAACTTCAGGCCCTGATGGGTAAATTTGTGGAGTATTCTACTATTTAGAAGAATGAGGGAAAGCCTGTAATAGATGATGAGTTCTTGACTACATAGCTGCAGCCAAAGAGCAAGTCACTATAAGACAAAAATGCTACAGTGTCAAGGCACTATAGGACAAAATAGGGAAAAAGACAAGAATGTATTTTATATTAGTAAATTTTGGGGTTATGTGAAACCCTAATGTAAAATGAATTTGGGCCACACAATGTAAATTAATCTTGGCCATTCATTTCACTTTTTGGAAACTATAAATAGGGGATCTCCTCTCATTTCAAGAGAAAGTTGAGTTGTTGTAATGACACGCTGCAAAATTTTTAATAGAACTTCATTGCTTTTGGTGGATTCTTGAGTTTCTCTCATGTTGTATGGTTCATCTCCTCATGTTTGGTAGATTTAAATTGCTTTAGCTTGTTGTTCTATATGTTTTCAAGTAGTTTTGATAGTTTAGTTGATGTTGTCCACTGTTTTTTAAGAATGTTATGGTGTTGATGCTTTCCATGTTCATGCTTTTTGTTGGTCATTGATGGTAAACAATTGTGTAAAGCTAGTCTGAACATAAATTCATTGCTGCACTCAAGTTTCATCTTTCATTCATTCTTTATGGTGAGTGAACAGTTGAAAAGTCTACAGACCTTAGAAGATAACACTAGTTTCATGATATTGTATGTTTTGGTTAAGTGGAACTCAGTTATAGGAAGGTTGTCTACTGTAGAAGCCTCCATTATCACTGTTCATTGGTAGTTACAGGTCTAGGAATTTCGTCCTCCCCTTTCCCTTTTGACCTTTTTTTAAAATAGTAGTTTAGGAAAAGTTCTAGCATCATTGTAAAGCCAAATCTGATGTTATACATGGAGTTTTAGACTATTGTTTTGAACTTGCAGCAGTTTCACATCACTCTTAGAACCTCATAAACTCCATTTGAGGATCCAATCTCCTTTCAACTTAACAATTGTCCATGCCCCTTGTGATTACCAACGAATCACATCAATCCACTGGGTTGTTTTTGCAAGTCATGACCTAACACTCGAGAGACCTTGGGATAATTTTTTGCAAATTGTTTGTAGCAAGTTGTCTTTCAAGAGAGGTAGTGCACTTGTGTGCTGCTTGAGTTGAGAAGGTGAAAAAACACCCATCACTAGGGCTCAACCAAAATTCCCCTTGATATTACTTTCTCAAAAAATTACATAATCAAACATGCACTTGATGGTCCTCTTTACATAGGTAGAAGAATCAATCACAAGCCTACTAATAGGATATTAATTGATCTCATTTGTGTTGAGAACATGGTCACTGAAGAATTCGTATTTGTGCATGAAATTTATCAAGATACATATGAAAAACTAAAAGCATGGATAAAAACACATAATGGTTTTTCTTGCCCTGCAATTGGCTCGCCAAATCTCCCTTTAAATGTTGGACCGAAAATATTAAATGTCTCATTCACCATCATCCCATCGTTAGACCAATTTTGTGTGAAGTTAGGCTATCCATGGCTTCACTCCATGAATATTGTCCCATTGGTTGTGCATAAATGTTTAAATTTTCCCTTTGGCCATGAAATCTTTACTATACATCATAGTGGTTTTAATCCTGTGTCTTCCCAAGGGAACTTTTATTTAGATTTATTTTGGCCTAAGCCCATTGAACCTATTAGAGAATACTTTTTCGAAGCATATCAAAAGTTTAAGGCAAAGTACATAACATAATTATCCCTTAGAAATATACCTCAACCCATGATTGAGCCACCTATCCTTGACGAACCAATGAATGAACCAAAATCCCTTCCAAATATCCTAAAGAAACCTATGACAAATCCTCCTACCATTTCCTACAAGAGACCATGAGACAACCAAAACAATCCCATTGTGCCTCCTAAATTTAAACAAGTTTACAAAGCTAAAGATAAAGTGGTTGAACAACATCCTATGGTTCCTTCCATCCCTCCACCAAGGGAAGAAAAGAAGCCTATGGTTGACAAACCCACTCCTACACAAACCCAAATTGACAACAGATTGAAATGAAGTTGAAATCTTAGAGAGCATAGGCATAGACATCGTGCTATTTCTCGTATGTTACAAACTAAAGAAGAAAAGAACAACATAGAAAATCAAAATCTGAACTTTCCTAAAGCAATGCATGATGACTCTATACCCTTGCCACAATGTAAACATGAACTGCTATAGGTTGAATCATGTTCCTTACTAGTATTTTTCTTTGTTTTCATTTTCATGTTTATTTATGTGATTGCATGTGTGTAATTTGATCCCAATACTCTTTCGTTTGATGTGTATCTCTCTCTCTCTCTCTCTCTTTGTGCATTCCTCTATATGTATCTACATTCTTCTCTATAAAGCTCGAACATTTAAATTTTACTAGCATTATTGTTCATAAGTGTTAGCATAATGCATCTTGTTAGCCTCATGAAGCTCGAAACCCTAAAATTTAAGGCCACCAAGCATAACACACCTTGCTTTCTAGTGGAGCCTTTCCCTTGTTCTTAGGTGTTTAGCATAACACAACTTGTTAAACCTTATGAAGCTTAAACTCTAAATTCAAGGCTACCTAGCATAACACACCTTGTTTGCCTATGAAACCTTGCTTAGCATTGTGGTTCCTTATTGAAGTTTTTAGGTGGATAGCTTTGATATGGTATAGGAGCCTAATATGATTCTCTCATTTGCCATCCCATTGGAAGACTCACCTAGTGGAGAGCCTGAAGTTCCACTACCCTAGAGTGAGCACGGAAAAAAAAAAACCAATGGCTTAGATGTGTTCCATTGGATAGTCTAGGCTTGATCTTCTTGGTATTTAATGTTGTATGATTGTGTATCTTTTTCATTGTTGCATACATAAGTTTCTTTAATGTCTAGTTTAGTGTGAGTTTGACATGGGGTCATACTCTCACTAAAGTGGGGGAAAAATTTAGTGTAGGAAAGAGTATCCCTTTTTCACACTTAATTTGGGAATAATTAATAATAAAATGAACTAAATGTTTCCTTAATTTAGTGTTGTAATATGTTTTTCATATTCACATTAAGTTTAGGGCCCTTTTAATTTAAATGGACTTAATTGTGCCTTGTTTCGGTGTTGTAAGATGTACTTTACACTTTCACACTAATCTAGGGATTTGTTAATTGATTGAGGTTAATTATGCCTTAATTTCCCCTTTATTTCAAATCCAAGCCTAATTATTTATGCAAATTTTGAGGGATAAAACCCAACATTCATAAATTCCATCACACAAAACTTAACTTTGGAAGATGTGTGTCCTAGGTAAGTTACCTAGGACCCATTCACCACATGGCGAATGGGTCCTCACTTAGACCTACAACCCCTCTTTTTGGATATGTTTTTGGCGGTATTTTAATGATTTCAAATCTATAATTCAATGTCGGCTTGTGATATTTGAATTTCGGGAATTAATGTTAAGATATGCATAAATATAAGGTTATTTCACTATGTTTCATAACTAAGATCCTAAGACTTTCAAGCAATCAAGAAAATATCAAAAGAGCACTATCAAGAGCATTAAAGAGAAATTCTAATGCATTCAAGGGCAGATTTGTAGAAGATTATTGCAACAATCAAGATTATTTTCATCATGTCAAAGATTTGTTCCTTCATGCATGTTGTTTGAGCTAATGTGTTGATGTAGTGTTCAAGATGTATCAAGCATATCAAAGGAATTGTTTCAAATCAAGGTTCACGATCAAGATCTACATTCATTTAGGCCACTTCATGCTAGATTGTCAATTTGTTATCCGAGGTTCAAATAGGGATTGGTGAGTTGTGACATTGCTATTGTTCATTCATCATTCCTTTCATGCTTTTATTCATTTCAAGGTTTAATTACCAAAACAAGGTTTGACCAAGACAAACCCCTATTCCCTAACAAAGCAACATTTTTCTCTCTTTGATGTGTGATTGCAGGTTTTAGCTTGAATATCTTTTGGAGAGAAAAAATGAAGAATATTGCAAAGTTGTCAAAGTTGCAAGAAAAGTTGTCAAATCATGAAAATTGAGCTACATGTTTTATTTTCCGGCTTTTTGATGGTGACCAACTAGAATCTGGGAATGTAGACTAAGTAGAATAGAACCTAGAAATTGATTTTTTGGAGCCCTAGCCAAGACCCATTCACCATAGGGTGAGTGAGTCCTCAATTTGGTTTGAAAAAGAAACTTTGGTGATAGGTACACAAAATTTGACCCTTTCCAGATATGCCTTTTGACTAGTAGTTGGGTTAGATTTAATTTATGTTCCTTATTTGCATATTTTAGCTTGCATATTGAATGAAATTAGAAGAATAGGTGCATCATACTCAACCCATTTTTCACCTACACCTATTTTTCTTTTTTTCAAGTATCATGGATGTAACACATGCAAAATGAAATTGTTTGAGATGATAACATGTGCATAACATTGTCATTACTACTCATACTCCTCTTGGATATGGTACAATTAATATAGAATGGTTTGGTTCTATATCTTGCTTGGAAGTTTTGTGTCTTCAGAATCTAGCCAAGAAATACAATAAAGTTGTAGCACAAATTGCATTGCGGTGGGATCATCCAATGTAGTATTTCCTTCAACCTGATCTAGGATAATTTTAAGGTTTTGCTCCAATACTTTTACTTGAAGGGTCTACACTAAGCATTGGAAGCTTAGCTCAAGGGTCAAGAAGTTGCAGGCATTGTAGGGGAAGAGGAACTAGAAGATCTAGAAGGGGGTAGTCAACTATAATAAATAAATATGGTCCATGCTTTAACAAAATATTCCAAACAATTAAAAGATAAGCTTACTATCATAAAAAATGATCCTTTGCAGCAAAGATGGAGCTAATAGCAATGTATGGCGTTATAGTGACCATTTGGCTACAATTGCAACATTTGATCCCTAGAAGCATGCAAAGAATAGGGAAACAATAGGATTGAATTCTCAACACAATGATAAATGGAGATTAAGGAAAGGGAAACATTGATCTCAGTGGGAATTATTAGGGTTGCATTGCTAGATACAAATAAACCTTCTAGTTGAATACTTGACATTAGAGCTAACCTTATAAAGCTATAGGGTTCACTAAAGACTGCACATGTGGATCAAATGCCTGGTGCATCAACTAATATTTTTACATTACAAATTGATCATGGAATTGCATGGCATTCTACAAAAGAGTTGGATCAAAACATGATGAATTTTGTAAACTAGGCAGATGGTGGATTTTACATGGCCTTGTCTAGATTCAAAATCAAGATGCTTTAATTGAGGTATCAATTCAAGGTTGATTTCCAACCATATTATCTTATTCCTAGAATGGAGTAAAATATCATGCAAATGAAAATCCTCAATGTTTGATTCTCTAGGATCACATTGAAGTAGAAAGGAATATTGAGTGTTTGAAGATACTGGAACCTGTAGTCTAGTCTATTGTATAGATTATTTTAGCCTTGTTGTGTATTGCTCTAATACTGAGGTTCTCTTAAAATAAGTTTCCTAAAAATTAGCTCTCATTTCCTCATATGCTTTATGTTAAGCTAATGCACAGGCTTGGGAAAAGAAGCACAGTGGTATAAGGAGTTTGAAGAAACCTATAAGTATGATATTTGTAGAGTTATCTTGAAGGGAAGTGTCTATAACTACCATACAAATGATAGTTTCTTTTGGTAAGTAAAAGTTAAAAGAGATTTGGAGAAAGGAAAAATTAGTATATGATCAACTGTTGAAGTTTGACATGTAAATAGAACAAAAAAATGAATACCAAAAGAGCTAGATGAAGACAAAAGATGGCAATGATAGTACCATCAAGATAGTGATAGCCCCTATGAAGGAAAAGAGGAAGGTTATAAAGAATATTAAAAATATTTTGTAAAATGGACAATGAACTGGTAAAGGGACATATTGCACTAACAAACATAGGAAATCCATGCAAAGTAAGAGAAGTTATCTCAGAATATGAGGTTGGTAGGTTATTTCCTAGATTCAAGTCATGTAATGAATGATATGGTGGAGGATAAGAATTACTCCTCTACCACCATAGTGGGAAGTTATTAGTTGTATATGGATTGGGTTATATTATCCCTAGATCAACCAATAGAGTTTCCATGGTATGAGTTGATTTCCACACTATAACCAAGTTTATCTCCAATATTGTTGTAAGGAAAATTATTGTGAGAGATGCAAACTAGTTCCATATTTTTAAAGGGACAATGTTGAGGAAAAGAGCATCTCAGAGATATATGATCAGTGAGCCTAGAATGAGGTTTTTTTATCCTAGAGATGGTAGGGGTATTAAAGATGCATACTTGAATGATGAAATTAGAGGTCTAAGAGACACAAATGGACATATGGCACAAACCATAAAGTGTCACAACAAAAATATCTTAAGTTTCTTCCTGTAGACTAGTCAAGGGGCGTTATGACCTCGAGTATGCCTTGTGTGGTGGTCTAAGTGGTGCATTAAAAAAAATATAGGTCATTGGTTAGAAGCATTGTATTAATCTTATGGTAAGCTTTTTGATGTTAGAAGCACTCCAATGAAAGGATATATGCATGATGAATAGTGATTCCTTGTAAAAATGACATTGTTTTGGTCAAAATTGGCAAAGAATAGGGTTGACAACCAAAAGGAATTAAAGAAAATCTCTCAAAAATGAAGTATAATGCACAATGAACATGTGATGATGGTGTAATAGTGAAGAGATCATTTGATCACAATCCTAGTGACTATGCAGTGGGTAGCTATAGTCATTCATAGGGCTTGAATGGAAGTTAATGAGTATGAAAACAAGTTAGGATGGTCATCATGATAGGGATAATATTCTTGTTGATTTTCAATAACGGTGCATGCAATTTATGAATGTTGATATGAACAATAACATGTGCATGATATACAAATGGAAGCTTGCTGAGAAGACTGTGATAGGATAGAAAAGAACAAAATGCATAGTAAGGTAGCAATGACATTGGGAAAAGAAAGAACTACCATAACAGTAACAAAAGGATTGTGCATTGAGACTTACAGTCTAAAGCTAGTCAAGGGATTCAAAGGTATGAATGTTGAGTTGAGTAAATTCAGTCATGCTTTCACTATAAGGCACATTTTCATAATAACATAAAGATTTTTTTAAGATTTTATACCATGAATATTATTTTCTTAGTCTAAAACCAATAGAGGATCAAGAAGGTAGTGCTGAGAATTGGTTAAGGTTTTCATTTCAAAAGGAGCAAACCTATTATGAGTGATCTAGTATGAACCTAGAAGATAGTCAAGGCATGAAGAAGGTTGTCCAACAAAGGACAGTCTAGAGCAGTAGGCCAGGAATTCATAAAAGATTGAAAATGAAGATCTAAAGTCATAAAGATCATATGAAAATGATAGGTTTGTGAAGGGCCGAAGGATGAGACAATGTTAATGATATAATGTGAAAAACTTGTAACAAAGACAGTGACACAAAGTTCAGTATCAATGGCATAAGTGTATCATATTTCATAACATGTTTTTGAGTTAAGACTAATGATAGGTTTGTAAAAATATAATAGTAGCCATGTGGAAGAGTCGATATGAAAATGTATGATGTTGATATGTACAAAGATTGCAATGTATGATGAAAATTATGGGAATGATAGTGGCAAGAGCATAAAGCAGTGACAAAGGTCAACATAAGGAATTTTGAGGACATGAAACATGTATCATTCCTCAGCCCTATAATGCTTCCCAAGGTCTTTTCCACATGTCCTATAAACCTAGAGATAAATTCAAGATAGTTTGAGGGAAGTAATGAGTAGTTGCTAGTATCTAGGGTAGTTGAATGAGGTGTGTAGAGGTTGGAGCTTATCTAGGAGGTAGCTTTGACTCAATTTGGAGCACCTACAAGCATCTAGGAGCTATTTTAGGAGCCTTTGATGGTGGATAAGGTCAAGGTATGAAATTTTCTTCTCCCAAACACCTTTTGGAGCACTTTAGAGGGCTGCAAAGTAGGAATTTTTGTTTTGGACGCCCAAAGGAGTTTGATCTAGCAAGATGAAGTGAAGAAATGTCTTCCATATCTCAAACACATATTTCTATTATGTAGGAGTTGTTGAACAACATAAAGGCAAGCCTAAGGGCAGATTTTAGATTAGTTCTTTTCTCTCACAACAATGTATTGTAACTAGTTTTCAAGTTATTTCTAGTTGGAGCAACATATGTAACTCCACTTTCAAACTTGTACACAACTATATAACACTTCTTTTGATCAATAAACTTGACAAGTATTTTTCTTTCTCCAATCTTTTTTTTGTTTGCAAATATGAATAATAGATGTATTTTTCTATGATTTAGTATGATCCTCATTGTATGTCTCATTCCTTCAACACCTTTTTTCAGAGATATGCATACCTTACACAAGTCATAGGTTATGATAATAGTTTTGGAAACTTCTAATTGTGAAGATTGTTGTTTTTTGCTTTTAGAGTTGAAAAATACATTATCTTTCCTATGAAATATTGATGTGTACTTGTGTAGAAACCTAAGTTGTGCATGAAAAAGCTTGTTTCATTTGATCATGTTGTGAGTTCAAACTATAGTATAGGTTTGAAAACTATTTTGGTGCAAGCCACCTTAGGAGTTTAGGTTTCATTTCATGTTTTCCTTCTCTTTTCTCAAAAAGAAATATTAGCATAGGTTAGATTAGGTGATTAAACCAAGGGAACCAACCCTCTTTGGAGGTTGATCTCCACTATCTGAGCCCACTCTTAGGGAGATCATCCCATGTTTCACAAGGTTTTTGAGAGATTTGCAACTCAACAAGGGTGCACACTTTCGTGACAACAATTTTTGGCATGCCCAGTGGGACAATTTAAACTATTACAATTCAAAACTTGTCCTTTGCATTGTTGATTTTGGTGTGTATGTCAGTAATTTTTTCCTTTGGAGCAATAAAATATTCACACACCTAGAAACTCCAAGTTATTCTATTGGTTTTAGAAGACCAAGTGCTGGTATGTGTTGATGTTTTAACAAATAATCAATCTTCATTATTTTGATTTTTTAAGCATATTTAGATGAATTTCCAACTCTTTTAGATTCTACATAATGTCTTCATCCCATGAAGATATCTTTCATCACCCTCCATTCCATGAAAAGGCTGCATATACATTCCTATCATCCATATCACAATAAACATGTATCTAGTTTTATGCCAAATACCTTTGATACACAAAGAAACCAACATGATCATTATGCTTACTACCCACCCACCCCTACTCAAGGCTCATGAAAACCTACACATGTTCAAGCTCAGCCACAAGAAGGACATTACAATTCAAGAAAACATAGCTATCCTCATAGCCAACCTTCAAATGTTGGTAACCCAAGCATTAAAGATATAATGTTAAACCTTCAAATACAACTCAAGGAAATTGAAAGAGATCAAGAGTATAACTTACAACAAGAGGAGTTGGCTTATCAAAGGGAAAGGCATAAAGAGTCTCTTGCAAAAGAGATCACTTCCAAACAAGAGTAGATGAAGCTTTTGCTTGCTCAAGTGCAAAGGTTGGAAGAACAATCAACTACTTTCATTCCAAATCATCCTATGAGGGAAGAGCTTCTTGTTGGTTCCCAAAATTGTAGATTACAAACCATAAGAGGATGTCAGGATCTATGGTCAGGTTTGCAATGTTTTGGCCAATGAAAGAAGTCAACCAATGTGATTGATAACTTCTTGCACTTTAGGTTCTACTAGACCTAGGCAGGTGTAGATTTGGAGGTTGTGTGTAATCTATAACTTAGGAAATCTATCCACAATGGCATGTAAAGGTGAAATAGATGCAAAGTTAATAACTAATCCTACTGCAAATGTTTGAAGGTGTAAATAAGGTTTGTATAAAGTTCTATTTTGAAATGATTAGTGCCTATTCCTATTGGGTAAATGGAGTCAAGATGTATAAGATATGTGGATCCTTTTCCTTGGCTTAACTCGAACTGCTCGACACTTTTGGATGTTTATACTTTGTATAAACATGCAAGTTTGTTAGTTATTTGGAATTTTCTTATAGATCCTAGTGTTATCTCCCTAAGTTACTGTGATGTTTAAAAGTAATTTTAATTCTAATGTGAAGGAAACCAACTAAGATAATCAATTCAAAAAGAAATTTAATTTTGGGCAGAATCCTATTTAAATATGATCTCTTAAAGGTATTTTAATTCTCTCATCATAGAAACCAATTAAAGAAATCACACAAGTGCAACAAATGTGTCTGGACAAGTTAAATGTATATTTTGATATACTTAATTTGAATAATAGAGAAAAACCACTCCAAAGACAACCAAATAACATTTAAGAATTAATATTAACATAACAATTGAACACCAGAAATTGGACCACCAATTCAAATTTTCTCCTCCATTATATTGCTTCAAAATATATTACAAATCATACTAGAAGTATTTTATGCTTAATGTACTATGTCTAGATGTTAATAACTATGATCATATCAAAACTTGGCCTTGGTTTCCGTTATATACGGGAAGCAACAAGCTTCAGGCCATTACATCAAAAGTGGTGTTGTTTCATTTATGTTTTTCTAAAACCCTAACAAATGTAATTAGCAATAAGCAAGAAATAACTAAGGAAGTTCACAACAATTCATGACACACCATAGTCCGTTAATCTTCATCAAGTACCTGTGATCACTAAAGATCTGTTCAAGGTCCATGCTCCATGATAATGTCTCAGATATTTTGAAACTTTGATGACTTCTATTCCATATGTTACCCAAATAATAAACAGATTCAAACCAAAAAGATGCTTGATATATCATTCACTCGCATATGTATCTACGTTGGAAATTATATCTTTCATAACATATTCCATGTGAAGCATCCCTTCAAGTTGTATATGGGTATTTTCCATCACTATCAACTCGTCATTTATCAAATTGAAGGCCTACAACAATAGTTGCGCCAACTCATCTTTCCATTCATTATGGTGTTTAAGATCACCTATATCATCAAAGAAATATGGGAACGAGATGGCTATCATCTGGTCAAAATCATTAAGCTCCTCTATAATTGCAATTTGAAATTTATTATGTACGTTCATTAGTTCATTCAAATCCTCAAGTACTTGATCATTCATATTTTCTTTGGCCATCAACTCCTCTTTTTTCTCTATCATTCAATGCAAAAATCTCTTGTACTCTTGAAAAACACCATATTTAGTGTGAAATGTCCAAAATTGATTGGCCTGTCCTAATACCTTTTCAAGTATTCTTATGATTAATTATGAGGCCATCTCAAACTTGGTGATTTTCATCTTTTTTTCCAATTCATCACATTACTTTTGAGCTATTTTAGTTTTACGTTTCCAGTATACAATTTATGACATAGCTTCTAGTACCTTATTCTCACATTCCACCAGTGGAGAGTAGGTGCCAGAAGAAGAAGGTAATTTATCCTTATACTTGACCACTTCCTGTGTAACCTCTCATTTTCAGAAATGTACTTATTATCTTTCACTAACTTTTCAATTTGTGCCTTGGTAAACTTTGCAACATTGATATTTAGATCGACAGTCTCCATGGGATCAGTTTCTCCCACTCTATGTACAAGAAGATGGTCGAATACTTGTCCTGGGTCACTAACAATAGTAGGCCTAGCAGTGGGTATAGGGCCCAGATTAGAAGAGTGGAATTGTTAGGGTTGTATCCCAAACGAGTATAGATATTGTCACTTGCCTCAGTAGTCAATTGTAAGGATTTATCCTGCCTTTTCTTGAAACTATCAAATACAATTGTAGAGATGATGTCCCATCCTAGTAGAAGCATAACTCCTACCTCTTGTAACAACTCTCATCCCTTTTCTAGAGTAATTTTCTGCATTTCTTGATCCACTTCCTTTTGAAACTCATGTAGGACCTCAACCTCTCTATCAGGAGGGATTTATTTTACTCTTTCTCTTATTATCTTACCCTTGTATTCATAAACAAATGCTTTGAACTCAGGAGACTTGACAAAAGTATCATCTAAAGTAAACTTTTGGATTGCACTGTGCCTAACATCATTAGAGAGTTGATTAGATGCTTTGAATGCAATAACACTCCTTTTAGGTGGAGGTTCATACCTCTCAATAATTGGTTCATTTTTCTATGCAAATTCAACTTCATCCTTAACATCTTCCTCGCTTTTCATATGTGTATCAACAAAAAAATGATTTTTGGGGTAGGTTGTGGTGATATGTGACAAAAGGGTGTTATATCCTCAGCTTGTGTTACTGTGAGATATCCTCTTCTCTTGAATGTTGAAGAAGGTACATCCTTGGTCAATTCATTTTCATGTTGAAGCATCATGTCCATTCTCTCTACTAGGTCTTCAATCTCATGAAATACCCTGGAGTATAGTGGGTTGCGACTCCTCTTCCATGCTTCAACCATCATTATCCTATTATACATATCCATTTTTCTTGATGCATGGCATTCATCAATGTTCCTAATTAAATCATCATCTACAAAGAGCTCATGTTTATACCCTATCAGTTTCTATGTCAACTTAGCATTGTTGATGAAATGCTTAGGATCAAACCATTTCCTTTCATTCCCTTTGGGTAGATTGTAATGATCTAATTTACCATCAATAGCTTCATATCCTTTCTCAGAAACAACAGTAAAATCACTGAAATAAAGAGTACTTGGCATAAGGGACTATTTTCTATAACTTTTCAAATGTAGGAAATCTGAATAAGCCAGTTGTCTAACTATTTCCAGAGATGCTACTCTATCTAAAACTGTCCTTGGCAAGAGGAATGGTGCTCCTTCAAAACCATAAACCCTAATCTTGGTATAGTCCTCATAAACATACCATTCACCCCAATTGTGGTTCACTTTTCCTATATGATCTTTATCTTTGGGTGTTAAAAACCTTTGTATTTCTAATGAAAAGTTATAATCATAAGGGTGACCTAGGACCTTGTAGAGTGGCTACACATAATATTCTTTAAAATAAAGGTAATGCGATCTAGTGCATTTTCTATCCCATATTGAAGTCTACATCTGTACTAGCCTAACATTTCCATCATTGTCAGTGTCCCTTATTTATAAGTGATCACTCCATAATTGAATATATTGTCCTTAATATAATATAATATGCATAAGCAATAAAAATTGTTTAAAATAGATGTTGTTATTCTTAATGGAATTTAGTGCATCATTGAGATTTTTTTCCAAATATTCTACATAGTCAAACGGTCTAGCACCCTAATTTTATGTCTTCTGCTAAGACCATTTGGGCTATGGACATTAATGTG
>VDFB02330827.1:0-16476 GCA_007258455.2 Sequoia sempervirens
CCTCTTAAGGCCTATTTATGCTTGAAAATTAGGGTTTTGAACCCCTAATTCCATTTTTGTCCATCTAAAGGTCATGTTGCACCATTTTTTTGGCATTTTACCTCGTTTTTGACCTTCCGGAGCCTTTTTGGACTTGTCACGTATATTGTCCTTCTTTTTTCACGAGATCACCCAAAAATTAGAATTTTCGTCCGATCTCTCGAGGGGGCAATATATTGGCATATTTCCTTCATCGGGGTAGCAGTGGGGCAAGTTTTAAAATCAATTTTTTTTGGCTTTTGGTCAAGACTGTTTATTCTTTGAACCAATGCAACGAGTGCACTGCTTCAAAGAGGGGCAAAATATAGACACGTAAAAAGTACTAATTGACATCGTGCATCTGATTCTGACTACTAACATCGTTTCATCCTAAATCATTCCTCGGTCTAACCATTTAATTGGATATCCTTATTTGATTAAATTCATCAATTTTACTCCCTTAATTAAATAAATCATTTTATCTAATTAAGTCATTCTTTCTCATTAATTAAATCAATTTATCTGATCTAATTATCTCTATTTAATTAAATAATCAATTTTATTTAATTAAACCTCTAAAGTCATCCTATTAAATTAAATAAATTAAAACTTTATTTAGTTTAATCTAACTTCATCTCCCTAGTTAAATAAATCAAAAATCTTTATTTAATTAATCTTAAAGTCATATTCTTCTCATTATTTGATTTAAATAAATCTATAGATTTAAGTCAAATATGTCACATCAACAAATCCCTTATTAAATTAATTAATTATGATTAAATTAATCTCTTATCATGTCCCATCCTCTAGCTTTTCCCACTTGCACATGAAAATAGATTTAATTGATTTATTAAATCTCTATTTTCCATCAAAATACATCTTTGAAGGAATATTCTCCAAATTTGAATTCAAAAATGTGAGTGGACTTTGTCCTTCCAACATGACATTTACTCCACGTGACAAGTCTTTTGCTTTGAACCAAGTGGCATTCAATGCATTCTTCCTTCCCTCTTACATGTCATTTCAACAATTTCAAAATTCAAATATATGCATTTATTGGCACATTGGCCAAAACTTGCACATCCTTCATCCATTCTCATGTGAACAAGTGACATCTTGCTATTTGTTGGTTTTTAGTTCCACATTTCTCCATTTTGGACATCTCTTCAATTTGAAAATCTATAAATAAGAGGCTTCATTCCTCATTAGGTCATCCACAATTTGAGTAAACTTACTATGCTCAAATCATTAGCAATTTTCATCCATTATCATTGAGTTCATGCAGATTTTTCTATTGGAGCACTCATCAAACATCAACAAAGTGGATCACTTTTTATCACACATCAATCTTGCATCATAGGAATTGGGAAAAGGGCCAATTCTCACATCAAATTGACACCAATTCCCTCAAGAGATTAGGAGTTTGTTTGCTTTAGAATATGATTTAATATGTTTTCAAGTTTCATTTGTGTTCTTCATGTTATTTACTCTTTTTTTTTGTAGATCAAATAAATTTCTTGAGGAATCTACATTCTAGCTTGCACGTGATCTAATTCGTTGTTTATTTCTTGTGTTATTGCAGGTTGAGGATTTAGGTTCGACAATGTCAAAAAATATCTACACAAGCTTTACAAGTTTATAAGTGGTTGAGAGTTGGTGAAAAGAAACCTACATAAAACTAACCTTATAACCATTGAAGGATGTTTTTGACAATCAAATAGTTATCTTCATATGCGTTTGTGAATTGATTGTCTAATGATTCAATTGATTTAAATAACTGAAAATTACATTAAGAATTTATAATATTGAAAATAAAAAATAAATATATAAAATATAAATATGTATTGTGAACATAAATTACTATGATTTAAAATTGTTTCCCAAATCTATTTCAAATCCACTAGAACTCACTAAGATCTCATTTACTTTGCAAATAAAATCTAAAGACTTGTATCAACTATTTGTTCACTTACTATTATTATTTTTTCCTTCTTATAACTTCAAT
The DNA here is from genome assembly GCA_007258455.2 of Sequoia sempervirens. Taxonomy (NCBI): domain Eukaryota; kingdom Viridiplantae; phylum Streptophyta; class Pinopsida; order Cupressales; family Cupressaceae; genus Sequoia; species Sequoia sempervirens. The sequence goes on from VDFB02330827.1 coordinate 2,024, forward strand.
TCCGTCGATGTGATCTACTATGGGAGTCTATTGGATTTATCTGACCCACTCCTATTGCAACACTGTATTTTCTTTGCAGATGTGCATGTTCCCCTTCCAGAGTCATCCAAAGGCGGCCCCACTATAGCAACGTGCCATTTACACGTGTACTATTCCAACAAATAGGCGCAAAAATATTAGTGCGGTGTAATGTTAAATTACCGTGACCTGTGAAACGGGAATGGGGTCCTACGATTTATAGATCCCCTAATTTAGGACCTCACTGCTGGGGCGGTTAACCAAGGAGCTTTGATCTAACTCGTGGGAAGGATCCATGACCAGTCGTCTGGGATGAACATGTATTTAAGCGCACCCTTCTATGAAATTCTTCACACGCATCTTACTTCTGGAAAAGTCCAAGCTTTCGTGGGTCTAAAACGAACAACGTAAACAAATTCGCTTTTATCCTGGACAGTCGCATTTCCCTATTTTCGACGGAAACATTCACACTCCAAATGACTGACAACCACTACTATTACACCATTTATACTGCCTCCATTCTTACACTTACGCGAAACCATTCATAAAAACCTGCAGTTTTCTGTAGTATTGTTTCTACCTGCAAACCAACATAATCGAAAAAGATTAAGAACATTTAGAAAAAGAATGTCTGGAAGGTATCTTCATTACTCCCCTGCCAGAGCTCACTCCCCCCAGATGGGAGGAATGCGCACAGCCACCACTCCTTCAGACCATGACAGGTTAAAAAATATCATTTTATTTTGACCAACTTTTGTTTATTTTGTTTTATTTTTTGTTTTCCTTGGATCTGTTTCAGTCTATACAGATTATTAGGTCATAGACGTAGACTGTGTTTTAAAAGGTGCAACTTTGTTGTATCCCTCTTTAATCCGATCTTTTGTAAATTTTGTCGCAGCAGGTACTTGACAGAACTCTTGGCAGAGCGTCAAAAACTGAACCCTTTTGTGCAGGTTCTGCCTAACTGCAGCCGTCTGCTGAATCAAGGTTGGGTTGTGGACTATTGTTTATCTAGTATCCTTCTGCTTTATTTTGTCCATTGGAAAGCTAAATTAGGAAAGTTTTGATCTTGGGTCGAGTTATTTTGATTGCACACTCTGTAATGCAAGCCTCTATGCCCTTGAAGAAGTGGTGTTTAGATTGAGTTATCGTACATAACCCAGACCCAGACTAGACCATAGAACATTTTTCATATACTTTTTTGTTTTGGCGAGGATTCTCAAGGATGGACATTGCATTCTCTGTTGATTTAGATTCCGGGTCTGAGGGGTATCTATCATGCAGCCCTGCTAAATTTGCCTAATGCTTTCACACAGCCTCATCTTTTCATTTTAATCTAAATGCCAATCTAAGCTCATCAGACTGCAGCTGGAATGGAATCTTGTTTTTCGATTTAGAAACTCTGCCAAAATGACTCTCGAACCTTGGTCCCATTAAACTAGTAGATGGACAACTCCTGGAATTCTGGAATGCTGTGGAAATGATTTCATATAAGCAATAGATTGGGATCGTTTGTTTCAACCCTGCAATGCCAAGGGGTACTGTCTGCTAATAAATGGGTCTGGACCTTGGAAGGTGTAGAGTATATTGTGTGGGAAGTCGTTGCGGGCAAATGAATAGATGTGCACTTTATATTTCAATTACACGGTGCTAGAAAACATTGCCAACAAGTTAATAGATTGCCTGGATGCCAATGTTTATGAGAGCCTATATTGCTACTGACAAAGGGATCTGCAGCTTGTAAGTATGCAGCGTGTTGTCACGGAATTTATTGCCAGCAAGTAATTAGACTGGCACCTTGATTCTAAATCTTAGGGTTCTTGAATACTTTGTCAACTTTTATTTGAACCCTGTACCACTTAGTAGTTCGTTGGCAGCAAGTGAATAGATTGATGTGTCGTATGACCTTGGGTACAAACCCAGACAAATTCAGGTCTGTTATGCCCAACAGATACTATCTTATATTAATTTTGCACCCATTTATCATATATGTTGGACATGTCTATGTTTGTTGCTGATGGGTCTCACTTCAGTTTCGGCTCAGATAGGGTTGGTTCTCTTGTTGTCATTGACATTTATAAAAGATAACAATAAACAGCCACAGCTTATTCCAGCAGATATCTACCAAAAAACAGGATTCAGTTGAACAGTTGATTGAAATCCCCTTCTCTCTATTGATTACAGATGCCCCTATTGGCACAAATCAGAATCCTGTTTTCCATCAGGAATCACCAATGAAATAGATTCACAGATCATATGAAATTTTAAAACGTCAAACTGCTGTATAATTCATTTCTGGCAAGCACATCTAACATGTGAATGGATGGACACTTTTTATCGAACTCACAAAATCTATTATCGGCAAAAGAATGGATTCAATCCTATCGTAAGAGAGAATTCATTATTGGCACCTTCTATTAGAACCCTGTTATGCCAGGGAATTTATTGTCAGCAAGCAAATATTTAGTTTCTCCTATCAGAATTGTGCACTTGTAAAGGGATTTATATATGTATCAGTATCTTGAAGTGCCAGCATTTTTTTATGTTTAAACCAAGGAAATTATCATTTCTCTGCAAGAAATATTTGTTTTATGAAATTCAGTATAAGACCTGCTAGAAATGACATTTTCTTTGAAACCCTGCGCTGTGGTAAAATCTTTCAATACCGGTGCATACAAAATTGGTAATCTTGACACAGAAGCCTTTGACATCCAGGCATTTCCCTGTGTTGAAGTGATTTAGTTGATGTTTCTCATCCCTTGCATTTTGCATATCCTCTAAAATTGTGTGTTAATGATTAACATCTTCTGCTAGAACCCTTTATTTCATCAATTCATTGTGTCACAGCTAAGCAATTGGTTCTTTTTTGCCTGAATCTTTATAATACTGGCCATACAATTGGCATCTTATACCTAGACCTTTCACAGCGGCAGAATTACTGTGTGTGGGCTAAGAATTTAACTCGTGTCAGGATCCTGCAAAAGTTGGTTACATGTCTTCATGAGCTAATGTAGTGACATTTATTGATTGCGAATGTTAAAAGCTCTAGATAATGTGATTTCTTTTAGGTCATTGATTGATAATCTGCTTTTTGTTTGATAAAGTTGAATAATATTGAATTAAAAGAGAGGGATAAAATAATGCAATTATACAAGAGGCCTGGAGTAGCCAATCACCATTGAGAGGAGCACAAAACAGACAGAGGGACCAGGTCAGAGTCTCTGGCCACCTTATTATAAATTTAACATATAGCTAAAACAAAAACATCAAGAAAAGATATCAGCCTAATTGTTCTCCATTGTTTTTGCATTGTCCTCTTCATCGTGAGTGGACTTTTCTTTTCTCATACTAGCCCATAATACTTAATATGGAACTTCTTGCAAAGGGAACATTGGAGATCCTCCTTACATTTGGCAGTAGCTTTCATAACTTCCAGAGCCATGTGAATGCGTTTATAACTTTATGTGTATTAAGAATCACATGGATCTGTTCTTCAATGATTGTATAGAGTTTAGAAGCCCTATCATTTAGATTCATGGTAATACCATAGAAGCATAAATCCTCAAAAAATCTCAAAAATCCTGATTTTTAAAAAATCTTCAATCGAAATGACTTTTTCCCCAAAAAATCCCGATTTAATCAGTTGTGATTTCAACGATTTCTAAGGGTTTAAATCGCAAAAAAATTGCCCAACCAACTTGTCGCGAAATCCTAACTGCACAAAATCGCTATTTAATCGAATTTTTTAATTGACTTTTAGCATAGAACTTAGCACTGGCCGTTGGGACGTGGTTCACCATCAAAGATTCACTAGATTTCATTAGGTTGCTGAGGCAAATCCAGGTAGGCGACCTTGAATGGATGTATATTTCTAATAGATGTTAAGGACATTAAAATAGAGATATGTTCTTTGGTATGCTTCTATGTTTGATGTTAAGGACATTAACATGGGATGGTTTAGAGATGTGTTGCTTTTTTCTCTATATTCCACACTACTGTCATTTGCCTTAGGCTCATAGTAATGCTTTCCATGTATATAAATCCAAAGACACAATTTAGTGGGAAACAGTAGACAATATCATAAATAATAAGTAAGGCTTCTATCTTATTTATTTAACATATCTGAACCTTATAAGAGTACTTGCCAAAAGTAAATATAGAAAGCCAAACTAAACTGAAATGAAACTCTATTGGCTTGATATCAACCTAAAGAGGTTTGTTTTCTTTGAATTCTTGTGATCCATACTACTCAAAAGAATTTTAGCATTTCAATTGTCAACAATAATACCAAGGTGGTTGTTTAGATTATCAAGGTTAGGTTGGGACAAATTTCCTTTTTAGATGCTAACAAAGTGTGATAATTTGGAGCTTCAGTTTGACACTGGCCATCAAGTGTTAATGACAAGAGGGTAGGGTAGTGACAATTGTATAATCAAGTGGGAAGCATAAGTATGTACATAATAGTATATATACATAGTGGAACCATAAGCAAAATGGTTCCTATTAGAAAGATAAAAATCAGCTTGAAGGATTGTTTTGGTTATATCTAAATTTCCTATATATTCTGCATGCTTAATGCTTTGTTAATTGGTGAAACTCGCTGCTTAAGTGCATGCCCTACACTTGTTCAGGAACTACATTCCATTTAGGATCGTCATATACATGGAGGTTCAGAAGGCTTGCAAGGAGTACAATAGCAGTACATGAATGCTTTAGACATATATAGTGTAGCATTCCATGCATTTTAAATAGGTAGCAGACAAACTAATACATGCCTTGAGAGAAGTCATGCCCTAGTCTTGTGGGCTTATCTTAATCCTCCCAAAGCAGGCCTCAGATATTTTCTCTTTAACGATCCAGATAGATTTCAGCAGCAACTGTCCCATTGATAGGGAATGTTCCTCGTGCTTTGATTTTCCATTGAAACTTGTAACTATAATCTCTCAAACTCTCAACTCAAGGCTCATCAATGTTTTTAACTCCATCATCCACTTACATGCAAAATCAAGGAAAATTTACTTGAATAATATTTCTAAAGTTGTGGCTCAAATAGTTTCTCTCTTCTTTTGTACTAGTAGGTCTTTATTATCTAATGGAAAAATATTAACACTCCCTTTATTCTTTTACAAATCTGCTAAAATAGTTATCAATGAGAACATTTCAATATCATTTATGGTCTTTTGAGATTTAAGATTTTGTTTCAAAAGCATTTTCTATTACTCTATCTTGAGCTATTTGATTCAAAACCTATTAAGTTGAATTTTGCAATTGCTTCCTTTGTCATATACACAAATATGAACTAGTTGATTCCCATTTTGTAGTTGATGATGTTTGCTTAGCAAAGGAAAACTGTCTTTTTAATGACTTGCTTGAGCCTGATGATTTTGAGATCCTAGAGGCCAACTTGGATAGTCATGAGGTTGAATGACTTAGGAGAGGCTTTGAACCTGGAGCTTCATCATCAAGACCTGCAACCCTGTAACATAGCTCTATTTGTAGTAGCAAGTCATTCGCTACGTTTGATTTTTCAGAACTTTGTACAAACTATATTGTTATTGAAATTTTATCAATTGCAACCATCTAGTTATAATTTATGCACTATGAAGTATGATTTGTGCAATGCAATGTAATCAGCAATATGAATATAAACAGCAAAATCCCATTTTCTACAATTCATTGGTTAAACTCTATTTTTTTTTTTTCTCTATATCTCTATTCTATGGAAATGCCCTTAAATTTAAAAAAAAAAAGTAGTTTTTGTTTCTTTTTCTACAATTTTTCATTTTTTTTTTTTAAAAATCTGATTTTTTCAATAAATCTTATACTTTTGGTTTGCCGATTTTTCCCCAAACGATTTTTGCTGCTATGGGGCCCGTGATACTAATAGTCAAACTAATAGTCAAACAAGTTTTGTTGAAAAACTTTTGCACCTTATCGACCGCCTCCATGAGCTCATTGATCCTTGTACAAACATTGGGGTCTTTTCCCTTCTGAATAACCTACAGCTTTACTTCAGATCTCTTCTCAATCTTACCATTGGAATGGTTATTCTCAAGCGAGAACAAAGTAGCATTGATCTTAGAACCAGTCTTTTTTCTATTTACTGAAAAGCATTCCCAAGGAGGACTGGAATTTAGATCCCAAGGAGAATGATAGGTGGGTCCTGGGGCTGGTTCAAATCCATAGTATTAGGTCTCTTAAATTCCAAATTTTCAAGTACAGTGTGTTAATTCTGATAAGCATTTCCATAGGCGAGATTCTCCTCAAGCAGGATTCATCTCTCCTCTGTTTGCAATTACATTCTCCATTCCCTGAAGCTTTCAAATCCATGAGCAAATTTATTTTGTACAAAAAGGGGAAAACAACAGACCACTTTCTTCTTTTGAAGTGTCTGCAGCAAGCATACATCTCTTTCCTTTCTTAAAGCAATTCCAGCATGGGAAAATCTTTTGTTTGGTAATTTGCTAACAATGTTTTCCAAGCTGATTGTTTTTTGAGAGGCATGCCAATTAATCTGCAAGGGCTTGATTGTAGTACAAATCTGTCAGTGCTTCTCTTTAAGGTGTGTCTGCTGCTGGATCTGTATAAGCAATCTTTTATTTCTTGTACAGTTATGATGGAAGCCATTTTATACATCTCTGGATCTCTGGAAATGGTCATATGAATCCAGTTCACCTCAATTTTTTCATATTTTTTGGCAAAGTAAAAACTAAAATGTTAAACTTATGTTATAGTATTAAAGTTGGAAGAAGTCATCAAATCTATAAACGATGACCTTTTTTTCAATTGGAAACACTTCTATGAGCATTATATTTTGAACTTTAAACAATAAAGTACACAATAGAAGGTTTACATTAAAAAGTGGCTGGTAGGCATGCATGGTCCATCAAAACACATGGAAGTACACAAACTACAGGCAATGAGCCAAATCACAAAACACACATTGCCACTTAGCAAAGGCCATTGTATTAGGAGGGGGAGGTAGATTGTCTTGTCTAGGAACCACCTTGGGGGATGGTTCTTTGAAAGGAGGATCAAGAACCACCCAACTGTCTTTAGAGTCCTAAATAGTAAGTGGCACCGACACTCCCCACCTCAATAATAGAGGCACAGTAGAAGCCTTGATACCACCCAATACTGGCCAAGAAGCTTTCATTTGTGGGGAAGGAGTCCAATCCCTCCATCGAGGAGGGGACAAGAAGTGGCTTTAGTTGTGTGAGTGGCTTCATCAATAGGGAGTTGGTAGTGGCAATCATTGGGTAATGCCATTAGATGAAACTTTGATAAGATTCCCACATATAATAATGGCAATAAGGTTATGTAGAAGAGAGATCAAACACAACATGAGATTTTTGTGGGTCAAGATGCCCTAATATCCAATATATGTAGAAATAGAATAAACCTTTAAGGTAGGGCAACATTGTACAACACTCCTTAAGGAAAAAGCTACTCCACGCTATATCTCCAAGAGACCCCAAACACATAACATACTTTCCTCTTCTCCTTACAATGATATTCACCTTCTTAATATAGACTTCCTTTGAGTAACATAATAGATGGGGCAATCTAGTTAACCCATGCAGGCTTACTAATTACCTAATATAATTTATTACACAAGCTGTCCAAATGACCCAACTTAAGGTATGTGTGCCACATGTTGGCATCTCCATCAACCTATATACACTATAATATTATATCTTGCAGTTCTTAACATGCAATCCCTCCTTGACATGTTTCATCTCAAAGAATAAGCCAAATGGTAAGACTGTTACAAGTCATTACAAATATTTTGCCATGCCTTTTCATCCAACCATCCATAGGTGATCTTAGCTTGATGGTACCCAAATCCCATTCTTGAGCCACATTTTGTTGCATCCATATGATTCCACTCTTCGCAATAGAAAGTCCTTTTTTGCGCCAAATATCTTTACTTTTGTGATGCCATTGATTGTTGTAGTTGCTCGTTTGGTTCTATGTAGGTCCATAGTGATTGGCTTGCTAATTCCTTGTTGTGTCATGCCTCCATGATTCTTGCCTTTCACAATGATGTAGATGTTTATATCAATGGTACAAGTCTTGTAGAGATTCACCAACACTCGGTAAGTCTTGACGTGAGGAGGTCAAAATGAGGCTTGGAGGCTCGTGACTTGGGTACCCAATGAGTCATGATGATTAGATTTGGCTGGCAGCAGTTAAAAAACCCAGAAAGAATAAACCGAAAAGAAATAAAAAGTTTAAAATCTAAAAGCAAAAAGAGAAGGAATAAAAAAAATAAAAATCTAAGCACTTAAAATAAACTCCAACATACTAAAAGCATACACATTTCATTTGCAAGTGCAAGAAGGAGAAAAAAGAGAGTATCAGAGCCAAAATCACATGCCATAGAAGAAAAATCAGCACACAAGTTCTGCAACAAATATTGTTTGAAAACCATTTGGGAAGGTTTGTAATAGCCCTTGGTGCATCTAAAGGATCTTACAAAGCATTTGGGAGAGCCTACCATTGATTTGGAGCAGCTCTTCATCAATTTAAAGCAAGTTTGAAGAAGTAATATTTTATTTTGAATCTTCTAAAAAAATTCATTTGTCTTTTACATTATTTTTCTATTTTATAGTTGCAAAGTCTAATTGTTTTTACTTTTTTCAAGTTTTTAAAATTTTAATTTAACTAGCAATAGTAAATATTAATTTAACTAGAAAACTTCAATCATAAACTACAATTTTTTTATAGATATAACAACAATACATCATTCCAAAATAAATAGTAAAATTATATTAAACAACGTCATTAATAAAGATTAATCACCCAATTTTTTTTCATCATATTATTAACAACACATTTCAAGATTCATTTCACTTCCTCACTAGGGCTAAATTACATCGTTTTCAAATTATCACACTGACTACTTTTATGCTTAAAGTAAATATAATCACACAATTTCATTCTTACAAAATGTCATATCCAATTTTTCATTTTCATACAAGTACAATATACAATAATCAATGTACAATAAAAGATCAGTATCTCAATAAACAATGTGTCTTTGCTAGCAAGCCTTTGGCGTACTAAACCGTTGCATAGAGGGAGACCATCATCTGGGTGCTTTACCTCCAATCACAGATCGACAATCCCCGCACACCTTGCTATTGGAAGTGGCCCTGCCCTTCTTGAGGATAGCAGATAAAAAGATCTCCAATTGTACCATGCCATTTGGGAATTGAGTGTGAGGTAATGACTTTGTTGCTTGCAACTTGTCACACAACCCTATATACCCTCTAGCTAAGCATGACATTTGGTTAACATGCAACCTATCAAGTATCGCAGATCCACAATGTACACAACTTATGCATCACTTTGGCCAAAACATTTTAAAGCGTTATCATGTCCTAAAAAGACATTGTGGGTTGTTTGTCCACCATTTGTATCTCAACTTGACTCAACACAATCAAGACAAGACTACTCAATTTCAACAAAAACTCTACAACTTGAGTGATGATTTAATTGAAATCAAAGTCATTCCTTAACTTGGGATTAAACCATTTTCTTATCTTTTCAAGACCAAACAAATTTCAACTCAAATAATTTAAGTCCTTTCCGCAAACTCAATCGAGAAACAAAACACGAATTTGACTACCATTTCACACTTTGTAATAACCGCCCTAATTTTTTTTGAAAATATTAAGGTGAAATTAAGCTGCAATGCAATGTCCTTATCACTTTGTGATCACCTAGTTCTCGATATGGGTAAGGTGGGAGCATATGGTGTATAGGACCACACCCAGTTATCTAAAAGTAGTAAATGAAGTAATCTAATCAACCGAAACACTCGAGGCATAGCTTTAGTGGAGTGTGCTTGATGCAAGAACTGAAAACAACATCAAACACACTCTGCAAATCAACTCATCAAATCACATCAAATGTACCCATTATCAACAACAAGATTGGAAACTTCACTTGTAGGCACAACTGTGGCTCCTGTATGAAATTGCCGAGATTAGCTACGGTGGTTTTCATCCTTGAAATCAAGAAGGTTTTCATCCTCAAGAAAATCAAAGATGAACACAAGTTCTTTCAAATGCAAAAGCAAAACTCATATCAAGTCTAACCTCAACAATGAGCTCTCAATCACCTTTTCTAACATTTGGGGAGAAAAAAAATACTAATTTCCTTTTTCCTCCAAAAGATCTTTTTTTATTTTAAATAATATTCTTTTTTTATGAAAACAAAAGTCCCCCATGCGCCTACGCCTCCCTTTGAAGGCACAACTTAAAACATTTTTTAATAAATAATTATACCTTTGTTGCCTTTTTAATTTATTCTCTTTAGGACAATTTCAATTATTTAATAAATTAATAAATCAACCAAGTTGTGGAAAACATCAAAATTAGATAAATATGAACTTTTGACCATACCATGATGATATTGAGGACTTAGGATGATGAACTAAAGCAACTTGGTGTCAATCTAAAATTAGCATGCTTCTCCAAGAAGTTTGGAGAACTCCCAAAAGGCTGTAATTGCATTCTAAAGCGCCATGAGGCTCAACAAGATCATTTGAACTCACTTTCATGAACAACACCACCGCTTGACTAATCCTGTGCTCTCCAAGAAATTTGGAGTTCTCCCTTGCTCTCCAATTAGCCTACGGGAAAACTCGGAAAATAGACTAATTGTTTACAAACCAATTATGTTTGAAAAGGGACATTACACACTTTATCAAGTTCTTACCAAATAAATACATAAGTTCTCTTCATGGAATGATAATATAAAACTAACAATAATACCTTAGATTGACTCACAGAGCTGTCCATATCAGCAGGTTATTTGTTTTGCACTATTTTGGTTTAAAAATCAGACTTACTGACTTATAAATTTTTTGAGCATTCGCTAGATAATTCCTCAGCCATGCTTATGAGATTGAATTCCATTCGGAATTAGGTTACCATTACTTAATCATCCAAAAATGTACAGACCACAATTGAGTTTTTTTTTTTCCATTTTTCTGACCTCTATTTTTCCACTTAGTTTTCTGTATGCAAAAATAATTATACAAATGCTTTCTTTCTGCAATACTGTACGATGACTAATTTCTGCATTTATCTTTGAAATGTACACACTATTGATGGTTATTACGAAATAGATCTCTGATATTTTTGTTTATGTTTGTAGGTGTGATAACAAGGTATTCTTAGCTGTCAAATAATTTACGTCTTATACATGTTATAGCTGTTCAATATATATATATATATATAAAAGTTGCCTATGAATTCTTAATTGACTGCTGTTTTAAAGATATCACAGTTAATCATTTAATGATTCAAGTCGTTGACATATGCATATTTGTAAGCAGATAAAACTCACTACCGGGCCTCATTAATATTGACCCTATATTCACTATTTACACAACAATAACATATTTTATGTGGTTAGATTGGTATCAACCCCAATACACATTATATACACAGCAATATGAATTCTTATATGGCAGATTTATATCGACCCAGTACTCTTTTTCTACATAGCAATATCATGTTATTTACATGGGAAAATTTGTATCAAACCCAATACTCTTGCATTACATAGCAGTATCACACTTTATAAGACCAAATATATATTTTGGCCCAGCATTCCCAATGCAGCCATAAAGTTACTGCTAGCAAGGCATCACTATGCAGATATAAATTGCAGCTATTAAACCATTACTACGGCCAAGGATTGTATAAAATAAATATTTGTATATATGTATACCCTTTAGTATACACACACACACACACACACATACCTGTAGCAGACAAGAAGTGACATAGAGTGTTTCTATTAATGAAAAATATCCATGAAAGGCGATAGGGCTTTTGCAATATTCCCATTAATTTCCTAAAGGAAAAATAGCGATTATGATATCTAGACTAACCTGGAATGTTTTCCTTTTTTTTGTTTCTTTTCTTCACTCCTCTCTACAATTCGCCCTTTCACCTGCCAAAACAAAACTAAAGTAATGGTGTCTTGTCTTCCTTTGCATTGTCCTTTTGATAGCAATTCTATGCCCCCTTTATTTCCTCCTTCTCTGCCACGACGACTCATGCAAATTACTCTCCTCTTCCTCCACTCGAACTTGGAGTGTTGTGAGATTTTCAGGGAGAGATTTGGGAAAGTGTGGCGGCAGTTTTGAGCCACTCCTCTACAATCTTAACTTCTCATTACTCAAGAATAACCTCCCTCTCAATTCTCATGCCCTTCTTCCTTATTATTTTTTTCAATTCTCAAATATGTATTTTAGTTTTTGTTTCATTCTTCTACACATGTATTTTCATAATCAAAAGTCCATTTCTTTTAAATCAAAAGATGGTTTTCAAAAATTTCAAGCTTCATAACGAAAAAATGCTCAACAGGCATAACAAGGAAAAACTTCTAAACATTTGATTGAGAGAGATATCTTGGTCTCAATTTGATGCAATGGCTTCAAAAAGAGGATTATTATCTGATTAAATCTGCTTTGGATACGAGGTGACAACCATGACAACCTAGCCATTTGTGTAACTCTAAACCAATACTATCAGACTTTTTAGGCAGTGAATATGCATTCCAAAGAGCACATGAAAATATTACTTTGATTTGCATTATGAGGTAGATTTATACATGGAAGAAATGAATAACCGTGCATTCATTGTTTCAACAAAATAACAAATAGAACCATATGTTACTAATAAATAGTAACAAACTATAACAAGCTATAACAAACTAGATGCACGGGTGGTCAATGATGAATATGCCAACATTCCCCCCTCATTACATCATTGTTTTAAAGTACTAATAAGAGAATCTTGAAAAGTCTCAAACTTGAAATTGGGAAAATGTTTAGGCTTGATACAACTACCAATTGAGATGTGCTGTTTTGTTGCTTTAAAACACTAACTTTCCCCTTGATCAAGTCACCTTGGTCAAGGGCTGTTTATGATTAGTCAGTTTTGCTTGTAAATCTTCAACTTTGGCATTGATGTTGTTTTTAGATGACATAATCACCTAGTCATGTTTTATCGTCACCATTGCCACCTTAGTCGCTTTTCTTTAGTGGCATTATCATAGGAAATATGTGATTTTAACTTATGTTTTAAATTTTTTTTTCATCTAGTTACATCTTTTTGCCACCATCACCACCATTTTGCCCTTTTAGAGTGGCATTTCCATTGCGAAAGGATGACTTGACTTGAGTGTTTTAACTATTGCACTTTCTAACATTCATTGCCAATTGAATTGTGCCTTCAGAGTGGCATTACCATGCCAAAAGTATGATTTCTTCATTAAACTGATTTTCACTTGCCTAGCCACCTTGGTTGCGTCTTATTCATTACCTAGCTACTTTTCATTGGCATTGCTAGTGCAAAAACAACTTATGTTTTATTTGGCACACTTTTGTGGACTAATTGCTAGCACAATCACCCTTTTAGGGTGTCATTGCCGTCAAGCAAGTGCGACTTCCACTTAACACTTTAAACCTTTCAACGCTGATCGCGCTTTTTGTACTCTATTGTGAGTTCAGCCTCCAGTTCTCATTGGTGTTGCCACTAAATAGATGCGAATTTCACTTAGTCTTCATGTCCCTTTGTTCTTGTTGTGGATTTCTAACCACTTGGCCATTTGGAGTGCAACTTTTGGATGGTTTTTCCACTTTGAAATTGGCAATCAGACCTATGTTTATCTTTGACTATTTAATGTTTTTCCTTTCTTGATTCACCTTACACAAATATGCTATTTGGAAAGGGTGTTAGAGGAGTTTCATTTGATATCCACAGTTCTTGCATTTAGGTTCACATCTTTGACATTCCATCCATTCTTCTTCAATGTTAACCATCCAATAGCTTGATTATCATTATTCGTTGTCTCCCCTTTGTTGAGCAACCTGCAAACATTGTTAGCTTGACAAAAGTGGACCAACACTTGACAACTTGGCAATTTGACATAAAAGATAACTTAATTGGCATTGATAATATAACAAGAATCACATAATATGCCTACTAGAATCTTGGCTACAGGTGAATTTTCGTAGGGGTATTAATTTTAGCAGCAATAGTAGCTCTTTTTTGGGACCACAGGACAAAGTTGGATCATAGGAGAACTTCAAAATCTTTTGGGCAAACAATAGGAATTTGCTAACAGAGGTTTATTAGGAGGTTACACAGCTAGGTAGAAGTGGGCAGAAATAGTGGCTAAGGAAAACGATCAAATGGATACAACTTCTATGTATTACTAAAAGATACATTATTACACAAATTATTATCAAATATTATTTTTGATTCTCCAGATCACCTCCAAGTGCAAGAGAAGAGCATACTCTAATATTTGATAACTCTTGGACTTAGTACACACTAGACTCACACACAACTTGACTGATGCCAAATGGTTTAAGTTTTGATGCCACTGAGGAAGGCATTGCTGGT
>VDFB02330828.1:0-28426 GCA_007258455.2 Sequoia sempervirens
CAGGTAATTTCATTAATCTACATTTCCTGAGGTCATTTATTTAAAATCAAATAAACATTATCATCAACCTTTTAATAAATCAAGCATTCATTTAATCAAATCAATCATATTCCATCATTTTCGATTTAAATAAATCAAATATCCAAGTCCTAAAAGTCAAACTCACCTAATCATCATTAAATTAACATAATCATCATCTATTTAATCTAACCCTGATTAAATACTAATCTCACCCACTTGCATTCTCTAGATATCTCCACTTGCACAAATAAATCAATTTTATTGATTTATTAAAAACCCTCATTTTTCACTCAACATGACAAGTTGATTTGTCCCTCTAACATTGCATTTATTGCTATTTCTTGTCCCCTCTCTAAATTTATTACAAAATTTGAATTCAAATTCTCCCTCTCATGGGCACTCTTCCCAAATCTTGCACATCCATTGACCTATCACCACTTGACAAGTGTCCTCTTCTCATTGGTGGATCTTTAATCCCACATTCACCCATTTGGCCAATCTCTCATCAAGAAAATCTATAAAAGAAGGCCTTAATCCTCATTCATCCATCCACAAAGCTAATGCAAAGTCACTCTCTTCATTTGAGAACTGATTTTGTCCACAACTCCACAAATCACAATCATCTACATCTCTTGCAAAGATGCTTTCTCACGGAAATGATTTTCCCCACCATCTTCATATCCATTCATAATGATTCATCATTTAGCTTAGCTTGTTCAAGGATTGGGAAAGGGCTTCTTTCCATAGAAGCACCAATCCAATATGAGATGACTCACTTCATTTTTTTCATGTGCTTATTTAGCTTGCTTTTATCATTTGTTTGCATTTGAAAGCATTGATGCACCATTTCATATGAATGCTGTTATTTGCTTTGTTTTAAACTAACATGCTAATGTGTGCTGTTTGTTTTGAGAAAAATACAAATTTCACCATCTACAATTGGATAGTTCTTTTAGCGCATTCAAATAATCTTATAGCGCATAGGATGTGTTAGCTCTCAAAAATGTAGGTAGAATGCCTCAAGAGGCTGCCAATCTTTTGATACGCTTTAAGGGTAGCAGAGACAAGGTCAAGAAATCAACCTTCTACTCTTTAGGTCTTTTAAACTTTGGGTGGGTGTGCCTCTACGAATGAAGCGGACTGCTCATGATTATCCTCTGCCATGAATTTGTTTCACAATGGCGAATTCAAAAGGTGATAAATAAAACTTGACGATAGCAATGTTAAGTCTAAATCCTAAAATGAATGCTTAACAAGTAGATGTAAAGAGATTGAATGAATTCAAATAATGGAATGGTAGAGACCAGTGCCTTATTGGGTATGCAAGTCAAATGAAATCAAGATGAGCAACACTTCTTTGGAGAAAACTCAAATTATCTGACATATATTATGTTTACAACTTGTATAAACATGCAAGAATATGATTATAGCTCTGTGAATCCAAATGAATCCTCTACACGATTATTGTGATTAACTAAAAGGATTTAGTCTTTACTTGAAAGAACCAATCAATCAACCACACAAGTACAACAAATGTGCACTGATAAATTGAATACAAACTTGTTATATCAATTTAAACAATCAGAAAGAATCC
Source organism: Sequoia sempervirens (assembly GCA_007258455.2). Taxonomy (NCBI): domain Eukaryota; kingdom Viridiplantae; phylum Streptophyta; class Pinopsida; order Cupressales; family Cupressaceae; genus Sequoia; species Sequoia sempervirens. The sequence goes on from VDFB02330828.1 coordinate 1,616, forward strand.
ATCTTGGAGACAACTTAGCAATACTTTCATTAGATTCAAAAAATAATTGGTACCAGAGAAATGCAGCAACATCAACTGATTTTCATAATTACCTCCATTCTGAAATCATGCAACAATAGTCTCTAACTTGATAATTTTATTCTACTGTATCTACTTGCTGTGTATCAAAATCTAATAGCTAGTGTCCTTTTACAATCACAAAATGCCTATTTATACACCAGCATGAGAAAAACAAATCAAATTGAGATCTCATGTCGGCCCTCCACAAAATTCGGGCTCAAATTATGTCGGCCTGCAACGGTATTTAAACATATACATGTCGGCCACAATATTTGAATTTTTGTTATTCATCAGTGAAATAGTCGTTGAGACATCCTATTAGCTATGCCGAAGGCAATTCAATCGCTATCAGTCACCCCATAGTTCTCTGTGTTTCGCCGTGACCTTCTATCGTCGAGGAGAAATCATATTGATCACATAATGTTTCCCCGAGACGCATTCCATCGTTTCACATGTATCGCTGTAACATTCTGTTTGGGGAGACCACCTATAGATTATATTATGTTCCACTGAAACACCTCGAACTCACACCTTCATCTTGCTGAGACAATACCAACCTCTCGCCGAAAGCCATTCATTAGACTTTGTCGGCAAGACCCGACGGGCTCGCTAAGACTTTATATCGATGCCCCAACTCTTGCTGATAAGTCAATCCTTCCACCGCCGGTCGATAAGACAATTCACACTCGCTAAGACCACATGCTGCAAACTTTAACTCTCACTGATGTATCTCCATACATGCCAGTTGGCGAGACATAAAGCACTCGGTGGAACAACATGCTGAAGACCAAACTCCTACTGAAATATGTATCCTTTTCCTTCAGTCAGTGAGACATGATATAATCTATAAGACATCATTCCGATGGTATAACTCATGCCGATATGATCCTTTCTGTCGCCGAAACAATGAAAATGTCTTGCCGAAAGCTGCCAATAAGTAAACTCCAATCGCCATGACATCAAAAACGTCTTGCCAATAGGCAACACAGACGTTTACAAGCAGAAAAATGGATTGGGGAGACCCTGATATTGTCACGCCGATATAGACCATGATGTGAATTATGCAAGACCCGATGGAAACAATGAGACCACATGGCAAGAAATGGGCAGAATGTTATGAAAACAGAGCCATGTGCATATGGTGATGACTATTTTGGAAACTTAGGGTTATGGAAAACTTGTGAAAATATTCAGAAATTTACAGTTCCAACAAGATGACTGTTTTATCGCATCTATTTAAATTTGCAAAATCTTAAAATGCCAAGAAATAATTAATATTTTCTGTGTTGCAAGTACTTAATATGCTGGTCAAAGACAATCTTATGAAACTACTGATGATTTATGCAGGGGATAGAGTTGTTTTTAATGCTTTCTTTTGATTAAATTAGGAACCTAGTTTAATTAAAAGGTTAAAGAACACCCTTGTCTTTCATGCTTGAAGTGATAGGCCTACGATCTCCCCTTAACTGGGTGACCATAATGCCAGAATCACTATTTTATGCTTTATTAACACCTTTAGAAGGCCTGCCATAGTGGGAAAAAATATTCACCCTACGAGAACGACCTAAGTGGGAACAACCAAAGCCAGGTTTTCTGACCCACTATAATCAAAAGAAAATTTGGAGAAAGTCCACAATTCGACAGTAGTGTGTAAGATAACCATCCCCAAAGCCTTTGTTCTAAAGGTTGGGAGGTCTCCTGAGGGATTTTATCTATTTGTCGCACTAAATAGAAATCCTTACTACGAACCTTAGTGTAGAAGCCAACCGAGTCAGTTTTTGAACACTTTCTATATCACAGTGCAAGGGGAGGGAAGAATATTCCCCCAAGACACTCACCATATAACTATCAGAGATCCTTGGCAAAAAGTGGAGGATTCAACTTTGGTTGAGATTTGGGAAAGGAAAAAACACGGGTGCACTCTAGGGGTGACACAGCTGTGTGAGGTTACATAGTTTTAAGATGTGGGCTGTTGTATTTTAAGTGACCCTTGAGAATAGAAAAGTGTTTGAATTGTCTTCTCTTGTGTTATACCTGTGGAAATCAAAAGAATCAGACAAGATTCTTGAATACACACTCAATGTTTAGTTACTAGGCTTGACACAACTGTTTGACAACTTGTTGCTATGTTTGAAGTCATAATTCAAAAATCATCCATTTGAACACTTGATTCTCATAACTTACAAACTAGAAACCAAGGAAAAACTCACTATCCATCCAGTCATACCTTGGAAACATTTAGATTCACAAATTTAGAAGCAAAACAACAAGATAGAATGTCAAAAACATAAAAAATTTCCATATTAGCACATTCATCCTCTGTTCCAGCGCATTCACTTAATTTAGTAGTGCATTTGAACAATTTTCTAGCACATGCATTTATTGTTGTAGCACGTCTAAGCATTATTCTAGCGCATCCATGCACTGTTTTAGCATATCCATTCACTATTTTGGCACATTTGACCAGTCTTCTAGCTGATCCATTCACTATTTTGGTGCATCTGAGCAGCCTTCTAGCACATCCATTCACTATTTTAGCACATCTAAGCAGTCTTCTAGCACATCTGAGCAGTCTTCTAGCGCATACACAATATTTTAGCGCATTGAGTTAATATACTGGAACATCCATTTATGTTATAGCACATCTAGGCAGTCTTCTAGTACATCTGTGCAATCTGTTATCGCATATAGGTTTTGTTTTAGCGCATCCATTAAATGCAAAACCTGAGAGTTAAATTTACCCCTTGTTCCACAGTTTGAACCATAATTCAAATTTTTTTTCAGCCCATAATCGAATTCCTTAGGTACAACAGAGTCTTAAACTTGTTAAAACTAACCTCTACAAGTGGATTTCTTCAAATTAAACTAAGATCTAACATCTCAAAGTGCCTAAATCATCAAACTTATCATATCCCTTATTGTTAAGCTAAGTTTCACCATCAGGAGTTATCATCCTTTCATCATGAAACAAAGCTTTATAATCATATTAAACTTAGTCTCATCAATAGAATTTGTCATTCTATTTGACTTAGTTTACATCCTTGGCACTCTTCCAAACAAGGATCAAAGTTTAGTTGAATTATAACACTTGCATGCTTCTTCAAACAAGATTACAAAAGCATAAACTCAAGGAAAAATAACTTGAAACTCAAAACATCGAAACCCAAAACACCATGACTGAACTCGAAGAAAATCCATGTCATAATATCCACAACTTTGAGGTTGAGGAAATAATTGAGGAAGACATCCGACATGCAGAACAAGATCCAAATTTTGATAATTTCTTAGAAAATATTTTTGAAAGGTATGGAGAACAATATTTCCTAATGTTGGCCAATCAAGGTATCAAACTTCCATTTGACTTTGATGTTAATAAATTGAAAGCACCTCCTCAAAATCTTGAAAATGATTCACAAAATATAGAACAACTGGTTGCCTTAACTCATCAAATGAAAAACCTCCAACAACAAATTATTGACATGCAAAGGGGAACCTCAAAACGATACTTGATACGAGAAATTTTCCCATATCCTTTTGATCAAAGTATTAATATGATTCCTTTTCCCAAACATTGTGAATTCCCAAAATATGATAAATACAATGGTAAAATAGATCCAATAGATCATGTGAGGGAATTTAGAACCATGAGTCTTGAATTTGCACACGAGGACACTTACTTGATGAGATTGTTTCACGAAGCTTAAGTGGACAATGTCTTGAATGGTTCTCCAAACTTGCATCACCAATCAAAACCTTTGAAGAGTTGGCTAACAAGTTCATGACCCAATACTATTATAACATCCAACATGATATAACAATGAAAGACCTTTGCAACTTGAAACAAAAAAGGGTGAATCATTCCTCATATTTTTGCAAAAATGGAGAAGGTTGTTTGCAAGATATTCTCATCCCATATCTAAAAAGGAAAAGATAGAAATATTCATCGATAACCTAAATGATGAGATGAGCTACATATTGGAATTGCAATGTCCACCTACCTTCGAAAAATTGATTGAAAATGGAATCAAAATTGAAGAGGCTTTGGTCAAGAGAGGAGTCATAAAAATTTACAATGAAAACAACTTAGCATGTTCCTCCAACAATTACAACAACGGTGATAAACCAAAGTTTTGGCAATAGAACAAGAATGTTGGAAACACTGATGGTGCAGTTGAAACCCAAAATGCAAAACCCGTATTCAACTTAACAACTGCTGCCATCAAAACCAATCAGAACAATAATCCAACCAACAACCAAAACAACAACCAACATGTCAATCAAAACAAAAATCCAAGCAATGCTGGAGCTAAACCACCACCATATCAAACATCCTCAAATTGAAGAAGGTTTACACATTTGGGTCAATTATTAGAATCAGCATTAAAGGAGTTGCTTGTAGCCAAGGTTATAACATTACCGGAGGCAAGAAATTGGGAACCACAAGTTAAACCTTCATGGTGGAATGATGCACACTATTGCGACTTTCATAAAAATAAGGGACATAAAACCAATGACTGCATGCAATTGAAACACTTGATACAAGACTTGATTGACAACAAGATGATATTTGTAGAAGTATCCCAAACAAACAATGATCATGGAGCGTTCAAGAACCCTCTACCCAACTACATAAAAAAGGGGAATCTTCGTCATCAAACACCAAAGGAAAAAATGTGAATTATGTCTATGATTCTACCATTCATTATGTTGAGGTGGTTGAACATCAAACCAAGGACATCGAAATCAAGGGCCAAATAAACATTGCTACAACTGAAACTCATCACCACGATATCAACACCACATCACATAAAAATTAATGACATTGTACCAATAAATATGATCACAAATGTTGCTACAAGTGACAATCAAATCAATGTCATTAAAATCAAAGAAAAACAAGACAAATCACCACTCAACACAATCACAAGAGGGCAAGCCAAGGTAACATTGAAAGGAGTTGTTGCCTCCTCTACATCCAAAACAACTGCTGCCCCTGCAACTCAGTACAATATAGTTGATAAATTGCAGTAAATACCAACAAATATATCCATATTGGAACTCCTCAAGATCTCACTAGCTCACAAGGAAATCCTACAACAAGCTCTAGTAGCCACCATGGTACAAAATAATCTAGAGGTTTGCCAATTTCAAGCTATGGTGGGACACTTGACCGCACCTCACTGCCTATCATTTTCTGAACATGATGATGTATCTATCAACCATCCACAAAATGTTTCCCTCCACATTGAGGTCTTAATCCACAAACATCGGGTCAAATGTGTTCTAATAGATGGTGGAGTTGGCCTAAATATCTATACTCTAAAACTTGTCCGTGCACTTGGGTATTCAGAAAATGCTATTGATCCTAGAAGGAAAATCACAATAAAAGCATATGATGATGAAGAGAGATATTCCCAAGGATTAATTGTGCTACCAATTCAAGTGGGACTAGTTGTCAAAGATATAATATGCCAGGTATTGGACAAGGAGCTAACATACAACATACTCTTGGGATGATCTTGGATTCATGACATGCAAGCAGTACCATCCACATATCACCAATGTTTGAAATTTCCTTTAAGTAGGCAAGAAATCACTATTGTAGCTTACTCCAACAACCAAAATATTGTAACACACTCAAGACAACCCAAGATGATTTTGTACTACACAACAGGGAAGTTGCAACACATAGCTCATCAAATAATGAAAGATAACTAAATTCCTTGTCAAAGTGGGTTGCCAAAAAGGACCAATCAAAAGATAAGGGTATCAGTGATTCTACCCCATCCAGTAATGAGGGTCAATCAAATTATTTGTCAAATTAGTTTGAGAAAAAAGATTAGTCAAAAGACAAGGGTATCAATAAGTCTGCTCCATCAAATCAGGAAGGTCAACTCAATTCCTTATCGAAACAAGTTGAAAAGATTCAATTAAAATACAAAGGTTTGGGGGAATACTCATTTGAGCAATCTTTGTGTTTATCCCAACTCTTATCTTCTCCTAAGTCATATGGAAAACCATCCACATCAAGACAACAATCATCACAACCAACCATGCTCTTTGATGGCACCTTTGTAAGAGTAGGCATCTTAGTGGATGGATTAAACAACAAGGAGGTTTTAAACTAGTTGTACAAGGATGAAGACTCATCACAAGCATCAACTTCCAATGTGTTAACTGAACCATATGGCAAAGGTTTTACAATTATAGAGAAGATGGGATACAATGGAAAAGGTCCCGTTGGCAAAAGAAAAGAAGGCATCATAGAACCAATTCATCCTATCATAAAAAATTCAAAGGATAAAACAGGACTAGGATACACAAAAGAATAAAAAGAAGAAACCAGGCAACAGGTTGAGAGAATCCTCCATTTGAGAGATAGTTTTGAAACAGATTCTAATGACTATGAATTGGATTCCCTCTCTGAAGAGTCTTGCCATGATAAGGAAATTGATGTAATACAAAAGTATACACTAAACGTATGGAGGGACAAAGCTCGAGTTATAGACCACTTGAAATTGGATCACAACATATCGATGACTCAAGTGAAGATGATAAGACTTTGAGCAAGATAGATCACTTGGAGGAGAGTAACATCATAGACCTTGATATTGCTATTAGACACTTTGACGACATCGCCATCATGACACTCACCCCTTTTGACGTTATCCAATCTAACGATTCTTTGCCATTAGCACATCTCGAATTGATTGACTGGGACCAAACTGAGCTGCTTGATCTACCTACCTTTCCAAATGATGATGCCATTGTGAATTTCCTTTGCTCCAAAAATTTTAAAATATGTTCCATCATTGAATCTCATAACAAATATTTTGACAAGGGGAGTGCTAAATCTCTTAGCTAGAAAACAATGAATGTCAAAAAATGGATCTAATGGTGAAAACCATTCAACGACAACATTAGATCAAGAAAAAGAAAAAATAAAGAGTGCATCTGATGGTAAAAACCTCTTTGAGGCACCAAAATATGAGAGATTTGACACTCTTCCTGAGCACTATCATGAGAGGTCTTTTGTACTAATTGAACCTACTCAATCCATCAATGTTGGTACAGATGACACAGTCAAGACTCTACATCTAGCAACATCTATGATAGAGGAAGAGGAACCAAACTTCACTAAGTTATTTGAAGAGAGGAAAATCAACTTTACGTGGTCCTACATTGACATGCCAGGTATGGATCCAGAGCTCATAATGCATCATTTATCACTACCAACTATCACTTGGAGTAAAGCTAGTGAAACAAAAATTGAGAAAAATGCATCCTCATATTGCCCTTTTGGTGAAAGCTAAATTAAAAAAAATGTTAGATGTGGGATTTATCAGACCTATTGACTATGCTGAGTGGATATCAAGTATTGTTCCTGTTTCAAAACTAGATAAAAGCATTAGGATATGTACAGACTTTAGAGATCTCAACAAGGCTTTTCCGAAAGATGATTTTCCTCCACCTAACATTGACATCATTGTAGACTTGACAGTTGGACATGAAATGTTATCACTTATGGATGGCTTTTCAGGTTACAATCAGATAAAAATAGCACCTAAAGATTAAGATAAGACAACCTTCACATGTCCTTGGGGTAATTTTTGTTGGAACATAATGCCTTTTGGGTTGAAAAACGCTGGAGCTACATATCAGAGAGTGATGACCACCATCTTCCATGACATGATGCACACTTTTATGGAGGACTATGTAGATGATTTGTTGGAAAATTCATTTAATATAGAGGGACATTTGGAAATTTTAGACAAGATCTTTACCAGACTAGAGAAATTCAATGAGGTTAAATCCCAAGAAATGTGTATTTGGTGTGACATCAACTAAAATTTTGGGATATATTGTATCAGCTAAAGGTATTGCGGTGGATCCTGTGAAGGTCAAAGCCATCATGGGGATGCCTCATCCTAAAAATATCAGTCAACTTAGATCATTGTAGGGACAATTCTAGTCTATCAGGAGGTTCATTGCAGAACTGGCTGATAAAACTCATCCTTTCAACCATTTGTTACACAAGAACATTTCTTTCAAATGGGATGAGAAATGTGAAGCTGTTTTCAATCAACTCAAATAATATTTGATGTCGCCTCCCATACTAGTACCACCAACAGAAGGAAATCCATTATTGCTCTACATTGCAACAACTAAGATATCTTTGGGCGCTCTACTAGCACAGGAAGATTCTGCAGGAAAGGAAAGGGCTATTTATTATATCAGTAGAACCTTGAATGGCTATGAGATCAATTATACCTTTATTGAAAAATCTTGTCTGGCGGTTGTATTTGCTACACAATAGATAGGACATTACATGTTGATCCATACCATTAAACTCATAGAGAAAATTGATCCATTGAAGTATTTACTCAACAAAGCTGCCTTGACAAGAACACTAGCCAAGTGGGTGATGATGTTAAGTGAGTTTGATATCCAATATGTGGATAGGAATGCAATCAAAGGTCAAGTCATAGTGGATCAACTAGCAGAAGCACCACTACAAGATGATCATCCAATGAACATTGAAGTTCTAGATGCCGATGTCCTTACAATGTCAACACAACAATGGATGTTATATTTTGACAGATCTTACACGCAACATGCATTAGGTGCAAGAATCTTATTTATCACACCTCAAGGACACACCATTCTCAAGTCCTACAGACTAATGTTTCCTTGCACTAATAACATAGCTGAGCACAAGGCATTGATCATTGGAATCAAAGTGGCAGTTGAATGGAAGATCACAGAGTTGCATGTCTATGGTGGTTCCCAACTAGTCATAAACTAGGTGAATGATGATTATCAGAAAAAAGATGATAAATTGATGTCATATAAAAGAATGGTGGATGAATTTAAAAAGTATTCTGTGGAGATAAAACTTGAGAAAATTCTAAGAGGTGATAGCAAATTTGTTGATGCTATGGATACCATTGCTTCTCTCGCAGATACTTGAAAAGCGAGCCCATTATGAGTTCATGGTGGAACAATTGTTTAACCCTGCCTATGATAACCATGAATCCCAAGTCATATACTATCTAGTCCAAGTTGATGCTTCTATCTACGGGAAAATCTACACCTATCTCAAAGACAATACCCTACCACCAGATTTATCTTGAAACCAAAAACAAAACTTTATTTGACAAGCGATGACATGGTATTGTGTGCCACTCTACAATGGGAATTCTTATTAGGCCTCTCCTTCGATTGTCTTAGATGTAATGAAGAGTGATACACTTCGTGAGGGATCATGAAGGGTATATGGCACACGACTCGATGGACTAAATTTAGCTAAAAAACTCGTTTGAGGTATTACAAGCAAAATATGGAAGGATTATTTTCAATATAATAAAGTGCATGTCAATCATGGAAGCGATACATGTACCCGGCACAAGGTTGCATGCTTTCACATCCATAGCCTTTTTGTGATAGGGACTTGATCTTGCAAGATTCCTTCTGTCATCTTCCAATGGACTGAGTTTATCATCACAACCACAAGTAATTTTCAAAGTGGATTAGATCTTTCCTAACCTATCACAGGAAAACAAATTGCATCTTTCATCCTAAATTACATCGTTTGTCGATATGGCATTCCTCAATCCATTATAATAGATAATGGCAAACCTTTCAAGAATCAGGATGTTCAAGAACTTTGTGAGAGGTTTCATATCCAACATTGGTTTTCTACACCTCACTATCCTCAAGGAAACAACCAAGCAGAGGCCTCAAACAAAACCATCTTAAAAATTCTGAAGAAAATTGTCAACGATACTAGACGTGACTGACACGTTCAATTGAACCCTGCTTTGTGGGCTTATCAAACCAACATCTGTACCTCGATAGGAGCCACACCCTATGCTCTAGTTTATGGATCGGAATCCATTTTACCTATTGAGTTTAAGCTACCATCACTTTGTGTGTCACTAAAGGGGATCATTTCAAATGAGGATTACAAAGTGTCTAGGCTACAAGAATTAGAATTGTTGGATGAGCATCGTCAACATGCATTTGATCACCTGAGAGCCTATCAACAGAGGATATCCAGAAGTTACAATCACAAAGTAAAACCTAGAATATTTCAAGTGGGTGACTTAGTCTTGAAAGAGAACCCTCATAATCAACAGGATCGAGAAAAGAAGGGGAAATTTGAACCAAACTGGCTAGGTCCCTTTGTTATTGTATCAGGCTTTGGATCAGGAGCCTATCAACTATCTACACCTGAAGGGAACCTGTTTGATGAACCCCTCAATAGCCTACATCTCAAGAAGTTCTACACCTGACTCATCCAGTGCATCAGTAAAAGTCCTAAAAAAATGAAAAAACATCAAAAAATATCCTGAAAAAATGGTTTCCTTGAGGAAAACCTAGAAAACAGGCTTCTTGGTAAGAACAAAAAAAATTAGCAAAAGAAAAATACAAAAAAAAAGTGAAAAATAAAAAAAATCATAAAATCTAAAAAAGTGCAATAAAAACAAGCAGTGAAAACCTAACAACGGGCACTATTTGTGATAGGTTAGCTTTTCCATCTATTTGAGCATGTTGACCATTCACTTTCGCCATTTGATTTCACCATCAATCTTCCTCTTGTCAGAAAGCCTCATGCACATATCTTGGCATTATGGTCATGTCTCACCCTAGACTGGGGGAAAAATCCTGAATTCACTGGGGGCAATAAACTTTGAGCTTAAACAAACAAACAAATAGCAGTCATATGACACAACAAACACAACAATCATAGTGCAACCCAACATTGAACATTAATCACCATTAATAACACATCAACCATCCAAATCAATTAGCCAAATCAATCAAATCAAAGAAAACTTTAAATGGATGATGTTCCTTCTGAATCATGGCTTTATCACTTTGGCATGAATGTTCAACTATTGTACTTTGATTTTTGTTATCATATCTCTAGAGCAACTCGATGATGTATTGAACTAGAGGAGCTAGGAAGGAGTATGAATTTTCTTTGTTTGTCGTTTGTGAGTTGATCATTACTACTGTGAAAATTGTTGCAAGACGTGCTCTACAAAATATCACTGATGACATTTTGAATTTGCATAGGAAAATGACTAACTCTTGTTTGTTTACACAAGCAATGCTTAGGTCATCTCGGTTTTAATTATACCTAGATGCTTGTGTTAACTTGCAATATCAAAAATCATGGAAGTAGTACTTAGGTAATCATGGTCTAATTATACCATCAATTTTTGTACTCACTTTCAACATTTCAAAAGCTCAATGATGATAAAAAGTATGAAAAATTGGCTGTTATGAATGACAACCTTTGCATATTAGATCTGCATGGTTAAAATAGATTGCATCCATGTTAGCTTTGCATTTGTATCTATGGGTTTCTAAAGTTGCAACAATTTCACAATGAGGTTATCTCTCTTATTAATGGATTGAGTACATTTGACATTAACTAAAAACATATTAGTTGCATCTGTTGGCCCATAGTTGCCGTTGCACCAAAAGATCGACTTGTTAATTCCTAATACAACTATCAGAGTTAACGGATCCATGGGAGGCAGTTAAGCCATGCCACAAATGCCGAGGGGAGCACTGACCATTTTCCAACAATCTCCCCCTCAACGTTACCCGAGGGGATTTGCACCGACACCTTTGGCTTTGATACCAATTGTTGACCCACAGTTGTTGTTGCACTAAAAGATCGACCTGTTAATGCCCAATACAACTGTCAGAGTTAATGAATCCATGGGAGGCAGTTAAGCCATGTCATGAATCTCGAGGGGAGTGTTGAACATCTACCAACAACATCATCATTTGCATACATTAGAAAACACATCAGTTGCATCATCATTTGCATACATTAGAAAACACATCAGTTGCATCATCATTTGCATTCATCCATCCATGCATTACATCATAATATCCACATCAGAAAACACAAAAAGAAGTGCATTGCATCCCACTTGCATAATCAAAATCATTTCATCTATTATTAATGGATTAAGAAAATGGTCCATTAAGAAGATTGAAAGACATATCCAGTAGAGTAAAATTTCCAAGAAGAAAAAGTTGCTGAAGAACATGGCATGGCATAAGAAGATTGAAAGACATATCCAACAGAGTAAAATTTCAAAGAAGAAAAAGTTGCTGAAGAACGTGACATGGTATAAGAAGATTGAAAGACATATCCAACAGAGTAAGATTTCCAAGAAGAAAAAGTTGTTGAGAAACATGACTAAATATATAATGCCATTGTCATGAACATCTAAAACCGGTAGTGAAGATGAATTTGTTATTACTCAAATCCAAGATTGACTGGATCAACATAATCATCACATGAACGTACATAAACATCACACATCATTTACATAATTACATCCATCTCAGATAGCATAAAACATCATCCATACAACATATAGAGTCATCAATCATGCATTACCATATCATCATTACATACATCATATAAGCATCACATCAACATCATAAACACATAGAGCTATGCAGCATCATACGATCATTTTATCCATCCATTCACTTGTGCATTAACATTTTCATACATTCATCCATTCATTGCATCATCTATTTGCATTAGAAAAGTACAAAAACATAAAAAGCATCACATTTCATTGACATAATAAGATCCATCACATGTATCATATGGGAATAATTCATAAAGCATCATAGAATCATAACACATTAGTTAAATCACCATTTACATCCATAGCATATCATACCATCATCATATAGAACATCACATAGCATATTAAATAGAAATTAAATACATCCATCATAGTCAACACATATAAACAAATAGATCAATCATCATCATCATTACAACATGTCATATATATCTTAAAATAATGTCAAGTGTACAAGGATATCCAAATATAAAGAGATACATCGATATCAAAAATGGCAGTGTATCATAATGTCTCGAATCAAGAAGTACATCAACTGTCTCAAAATACAACATATTTGGCATCACATTAGAGCTATGTGGTGCTCCCCTAAACACTGCCGACATCACTAGATGAGTATCTCCCCCACCACTAGACTAACCTACACTAGGATCTCTTGGATCTCTTCGAAGCGACTGTATCACACCCTTGTTGGTAGTCCTGGTGTGTGTGTGACTACCAGACTGGGTGAAGCTCTCTTGGGGCTCTGGTATAACAACCTCATGATAATTTAGTCTATAAAACTTTGCCTCCTTGGCAGAGCGTCACATCTCCTGAAAGTAATCTGATGTACTTGCGGCATCAACAACTCTCTACAACACCCTCAACCTGTTCAACTTGCTATCTCAGAGTATCCCTCTCTGCAATGAGTGTGGAAATCTGTGCCTACATCTAAGCCTGTGCTTGAACACACTATTGTCTTGCAACATCCCTCCCTACCGTTAGTCTATTAATCTACCCCTGAGCCTGTGTAAGTAAAGCCTGAACCTGCTCAAGCTGACCTTGCAGTGTTTGCACCTACACCTATAGTGAAGCTATCTGTGTCTGCTACTACTGCGAGGGTAACCTGATCTCTACATGTTGTTGGGTTGCAGCTACCAATGATCACCTCTTGTGAGGCACTCTCAACTCTCGAACATCAGGACTTGGGTCTCCTCCACCCTCATCTCCTCCACCATCACCTCCTTCATCATCACCTCCGTCATCTCCATCTCCATCCCCGTCATCACTACTCTCTGTGTCCTCCTCCTCCTCATCTCCCCCATCTCTCCTCTACCTATGCTCGTGTACTACTGCCCTCTCCTCATCATCTAACAATGGAACTAGATCATTTGGGTTGGAGATCCATGGGAATGGATGTAAGAAGAGGTATTGTGCATACTTCTATGATATCACAACATCAATAATCTTTGGATGAATCTCCCAAATGATAGCTTGTAAACCATGGAATGCCTACACTGCTGCATCATATGAAAAAATAGGTCCCCACTCTATCACATCCATCCGTCATCGTGCATAATAGGCCACTCCTTGGGGCATGCCTTGGACCCTGCCATACTGCCTAAGTACCCTCAACAACAAGAATCTCTCAATGATGAATCATTTCCAGCCAATCAAATATATAGAATGGCACAAAACAACATCTCGATATCATCCTCTAACCACTGCTCACAATCAAGATAGGGTCGTGATGTCACTAACTCTAAATCATCAAGTGCTCTCCTCCAGTACTCCAATTTTCCTAGCTTAGGCTGAGCAACTAGATCGGCATAAGCATGAACATATGGTCTCATGGAGGGCTGCTGTTTGTCTGCCACTGGACGGGTGATTGCTATATGGTCCCACACCCATATCTAAAGCAATGTAACTCTTGCTAACAAACTGTCCCTACAAAGATAGACAACCTAGTACAAATCATGGTACAAATACGCGAGCATGCAACATCCCCATGCATATCTGGTACCTAGGGTGATCATGCTCTCCAGAATCCTGCCCTATCCAACTAAAAGTCCCTTTGACCTATGATTAGGACAAAGGAACCCTCCAATGAAACCAACAAGAACAAATGGCAATGTGACGTAAGCATCAACCATCTCCCTCTAGGGAATCTCATAGCTACATATATGGTCATCCTTAAATACTCTGTGAAGTGTATCAGTCCCACCTTGCTCAGTAGAATCATATAATACCAGCTCTCCAACAACAGGTATCCATAAAATCCAATAGACATCCTCCGAGGTCACTGTCATCTCGCTAGTGGGAAAATGAAAGGTGTTATGCTCACTATGCCACCTCTCTGCTAAAGCTATCAATAGCCCCCAGTTAATCCTAATTTGGGGCATATCTATTAGAGAGAAAAATTTTCATCGCGCAATAATGCGTACCTCAGTTGGCGTCAGGTGGGGTATCAAATCCCATGTCCTCGGGAAGTGCTCCTGAAATTATAGGACTGTCAAAGGCTCCTATCATCATACAAAATTGCAAATCAACAAGTCAATCAATCAACATCAATCAACAAATCAATCAATCGACATCAATTAACAAATCAATCAATCGACATCAATCAACCTATTAATCAGCCTAATTAGCTCTAGTGAGACTTTGATCAAATCTTGTGAGCATCAATCTATCATTCAACCTTGCCTATCATGAGGTTTATCAATCAATTAATACACCTCGCCTATCATGAGGTCAATAATCAATCAAACTATCATTGATCCTCACCTATCATGAAGTCAATTATCAGTATCACTCATTGAATCTCACCTATCATGAGATCAATAAAACATCTAATCCATCAACATCATCAAACAACATCAAATTGGCAACTGATGCGATAAAAAATCATCAAAATCAAGGAGTATAATAAAAAATTCATCATTCTACCTGGGTATGAAAATATGCGTATTAAAATGAGATAAATACTATTCAAGCACACCAATGAAACTTTAAATCAAAGGAAAACTGATTAAACAAAGTAAAGCAAACTCTCAATGCAGCAGCTCCTTTGAAGACGTCCCATTGTCCTCTATCTCCAGTATTTTTGCTAAAGCTCTCTGATTTGTATGCTAAGCTCCACAAAATGACTACTAAAGAACGAGATTTAAAAGTAAATGCATACTATACTAAGAATGCAAGATTTTTGAAGGTTGATAATGGAGGAATGTTGGTTGTTCACTTCAGCAGCATAACACTTGATATGATGACAAATGGAGAATGATAAGAATGAATGAAAGATTGAGGAATTATTTTGGTAGAATGAGGATGTCTGAAGAAGATCCCCTCAAATGGCTTGTGAAAGGTTTGATTTATAGAGTTTTGAAAAAAGGATTCGATTGGCATTTGAATTGATCGGCCCAAATTAAGCTTGTTCGAATGGACGAGATTTTTGAGAGGAGATGAAGGTTTCCCTTTTCTTCAATTTCGTCATTGAGTTTCGAAACTTCCATTTCAAAGGATGAGATAGAATTTGGAAGGGTGAGTTAGCACGAGTTAGAAATTAAATAAAATAAATTTATTTAATTTAGAAGTGGAGATGAAAATGGAAATCCACATAATTAAATAACTCATATTTAATTATGTTTAAAAATGAAATTAGGGTGAGGTGGAAAATATTAAATAAAATATTTAATATTTTAAATTCGAATATGGGATGGAGAATATTCCATTATTCAAATATTCAAAAATATTTAAACTTTAGAACCAAATGATAATTAAATATAAATAAATTATAAAATTTATTTAATTTAATTAAGCAAAGATAGAAATGTTAGTAATTAAATAAAATTATTTATTTAATTTATGGTAGAAAAATTTAGAAGATGAGCGATATAAATAAATAATTAAATTTATTTATATGTAGATGACATTTAGGGGAATTAATTAAATAAATCATATTTAATTAATTAACAAGCTTAATTATGACCATTTTAGACATATACACTACCATGTAAGCGCTAAAATAGTCTTTCCATGCGCTAAAAGCATGGATACGCTAAAGAAGTTTATCAATGCACTAAAACAGGGCTTTAATGTGCAAAACTACCATATGCACCAGACCATTTCATGAAAGCGCTGGAACAGAGTCCCTATGCGCCGAATCAATGTATGCGCTACACCATCTCATCAATGCGCTAATTCAATTCACCTATGCGCTAAATGTACCAATGCACCACATCATTCATTCAATGCGCTACTTCAGGAAATCTATGTACTAAATGAACCTGTGCACTAATCTATTTCTCCTATGCACTAAAATCCTAATCCTATGCGCTAGACTCACGTATCTGCTATAATAGTCATTCTATGCACTACATCGGTATCTCAATGCGCTAGAAAAATTAAAACCAAATTCAAACGAGGAAAAATGTGGGAAAAAAAATTGCACAATTTACGAGGAGGTTTTTTGGGTACATACTAGGAGTCCGTACATTGCGGGACGGTTGTGACATTTGACGCACTCGAATTGGTGTATATGATAAGGAATCGCCATCTTGCTCCAAGGTTGCTCAATCACTCAATCACTCTCAATTTCAAAATCCAAAATGCACAAATGAACTTTTACTCTTTTTAACCTTTTAAAGGTTAATTAAGAGGGATTTTTATGGGATTGTTTTATTTTATTTTCAAAAGGGACTTAATTCAAAAAATCATCTAATCATCCAAAAATCATCAAAATTTCAAAAAATTCAAAAAAATCCTAAAAATTCAAAAATTCATCGATTTATCTTCTAAGGGGGCATATATCCATCACCACCTGAGAATTGGCGTCTTGGGCATCGAATTTTTCCTTTTCAACATTAACATCAAATTATTCTTTGAAGCAACGTGTAAACACATTACTTCAAAGAGGGGAAAAATGTATACACCTAAAATCAGTCAAGACAATTAATTACTTTTTTACTAGTTATTTAATTAATGACCCCTTTTATTTCATTTACTTATAAATAAATTCTCAATTTATTTATATAGTTCACACTTTTCTAAATTCTTCATCTTAAACTACATTCTTCTAAATTTAATTAAATAAACAAATATCAATAGTTTGTTTAATTAAATATCTTCTCACTAAGTTTGAATAATTTCAAATTCAAATTTAGTCACATGTCTACAACACTTTTTTGGCCACATCATCAAATGTCACATGTATTTAAATATGACTAATATTTAAATTACATTAGTCTCAACCAATTCCTCAACAAACTTTGGACACATGGCTTTTTCACACACTTTATTCTCTCATACATTTGGCATGTTGCCCTTGGTCAAGGGAACATCCTCCGTGATTCTTCCATCTCCACTGTACATCTCTCATGCTAAAATCTCGACCCTTGATCGCTGCCACATCACAAGATGCTTTGGAAATCCTATAAATACAACCTGTTGCTACAACATTTTACATCCCATCTTTGAGTAAACTTATTATGCAGGAATAACATTGGAGCATTTAGAGTTTAAGCATTTAGCATTGTTTAGCAAATAGTATTTAGAATTGTTTTATCATTCTACTTTAGTATCATGTCTTAGTTTAGTATTTACATTTCCATTATCATCTTAGTTCTTATACAACATTCCTATCATAGAATTTAACATCATTATCATAGTATAATCTCCATTTTACACAACAACATCATAATCTTAGCATCATTATCATTTGTTGATAAATCATGTAAGAATTAGATTTTTGCATTTTGAATGGCATCTCGTTTCTCAAGTTGTCATTCTAACAATCATAGTGCATACACAAATCTGAGAGCCAATATGATTTAATAAATCCTTGATAATATAGAATAATGGAACGATTTTAGGAATTTATTCTTGTTTCAATTTGATTTAGTTTTATTGATTAAATCTTTAATGTAAAACGTTTCATTGTTTGTGTGACCTTGTTTACTTTACACATTTTTCACTCACACACAAGTATAATCATGTCAAAAATTGTTAATTGTTAATTTTAGTTGTAGGTGATCAAGAGTTAAACATGATCATATTAAGTTGTTCGTGTTGAGTTGAAAGAGGTCATACACCAAATTTTTCCTTGTGTTGCAAGAATTTTAATTACCTATGCATAATGAAAATGATGAAAATTATATTCATATTTAAAATTTTAGAGTCTTAGATACAAAGCACAATAATGAATTAGGATCTCAAAAGTTCAATGTTCAATTTGGGTTTTTGGAGACTTGCATTCGAGCACAACCTAAGAGGACATTCAAATATGTTAAATACAAATAGATACATGTTTTTCTTGAATGTCATGTCTCCTCTCAATCTCTCTAAGAGGACATTCAAATATGTTAAATATAAATAAATATATGTTTTGCTTGAATGCCATGTCTCCTCTCAATCTCTCTCCCCCTCTATCCCTCCTTCCCCCCTCTTTCTCTCTCACTCTCTCCTCTCTATCTCACCATTCTCTCTCTCTCTCTCTCACACACACACACACACAAACACACCTCTATCTCCATCCCTACCTCTTCCTCCCTCCCTCCCCCCCCTCTCTCTCTCTCTCCTTCCCTCTCTACTTATCTTTATCTCCCCACTCTCCAATCTACCTCTCCCTCCATCACTCTCTCTCCATCCCTCTCTATCTCACCTATGTCTCCCTCCATACCTCTTTCCCTCTCTACTCTCTATCTCTCCTCTCCCTCCCTCTACCTACCTCTTTCTCTCCCTCTCTCCCTTCCCTCTTTCTCTCTCACTCTCATCTCTATCTCACTACTCTCTCTCTCCCTCCCTCTCACTCTCTCCTCTCTATCTCACCATTTTCTCACTTCCCTCCTTCCGTCCCTCTATCTCTCTCTACTCTCTATCTCACCTATCCCTTTCTATCTCTCCCTCCCACCCACCTCCCTCTCTCTTTCTCATTCTTTCCTTCCCTCTCTACTTATCTCTATCTCACCACTCTCTCTCTCCATCTCACCATCCCTACCTCCCTCCTATCCCTCCTCTCTCTCTCTCTCAAATACACACATACACTCACCTATACCTCCTCCCTACCTCTCCCTCCCTCCCTTCCCTCTCTACTTCTCTTTATCTCTCCTCTCTCTACCTCTCCTTTCCTCTCTACTTATCTTTATCTCCCCTCTCCCTATCTCTACCTACCTCTCCCTCCATCACTCTCTCTCTATCTCACCAATGTCTCCCTCCCTACTTCTTTCCCTCTCTATTCTCTATCACTCCTCTACCTACCTCTCCTTCCCCCTCTACTTATCTTTATCTCCCATTTCCCTCTCTTTACCTACCTCTCCCTCCATCACTCTCTATCTCTCTCTATCTCACCTATGTCTCCCTCTATCTCTTTCCCTCTCTACTCTCTATCTCTTGCTCTTCTCTCTCCCCCCTCTTTCTCTCTCACTCTCTCCTCTCTATCTCACCATTCTCTCCTCTCTATCTCACCATTATATATATCTCTCTCTCCATCCCCCCTCCCCCTCTTTCACTCTCTCTTCTCTATTTCATCATTTTCTCTCTCTCTCTCTCTCTATCCTTCCCACCTTATCATTCTCTCTCACTCTCTCCTTCCCTCTCTACTCCCTCTCTACTCCCTCTCTCTATCCCTTCCTCCCCCCTCTTTCTCTCTCCCCTATGATGGTTGAGGGTATAGGGTTAAGGGTTGAGAGATAGTGTTCAAGGTTGAGGGAGTAGGGTTTAGGATATTGGGTATAAGGTTGAGGGTATAGGGATGCGGGTTGACGATGTAGGGTTTAGGGTTTAAGGTATAGGGTTGAGAGTTGAGGGATAGTGTTCAGGTTTGAGGGTATAGAGTTAAGTGTATAGGGTATAGGGATTAGGGTTGAGGGTTAAGGGATAATATTCAATGTTTAGGGTATAAAGTTGAGGGTATAGGGTATAGGGATGAGGGTATATGGTTTAGGGTTTAAGGTATAGGGTTAATGGTATAGGGTTAAGTGTGTAGAGTATAGAGATTAGGATTTAGGATATTGGGTATAGGGTTGAGGGTATTGGGTTTAGGGTTGAGGGTTTAAGTATAGGGTTGAAGGTATAAGGTTAAGTGTATAGGGTATAGGGATTAGGGTTTATGATATTGGGTATAGGGTTTAGGGTGTAGGGTTTAGGGTATAAGGTATAGGGTTAAGGGTTGAGAGTGTAGGGTTTAGGGTTTAAGTATAGGGCTGAGGGATAATATTTAGGGTTTAGGGTATAAGGTTGAGGGTATAGGGTATAGGGATGAGGGTTTAGAGTGTAGGGTTTAAGGTACAAGGTTGAGGGTATAGGGTTAAGTGTATAAGGTGTAGGGATTAGGGTTTAGGATATTTGGTAATGGGTTGAGGGTATTGGGTTTAGGGTTTAAGTATAGGGTTGAGGTTTGAGAGTTAAGGCTATAGGGTATAGGGTGTATGGTTTAGGGTATAGGGTTAAAGGTTTAGGGTACAAGGTTGAATGTAGGGTTTAGGGTTGAGGGTTTATGGTTGAGGGATAATGTTAAAGATGGAGGGTATAAGGTTAAGTGTAAAGGGTATAGGGATTAGGGTTTAGGATATTAGGTATAGGGTTGAGGGTATAAGATATAGAGTTAAGGGTTGAGAGTGTAGGGTTTTGAGTTTAAGTTAAGGTTGAGGGATAATGTTTAAGGTTGAGGGTATAGGGTATAGGTATGAGGGTTGAGGGTATTGGGTTTAGGGTTGAGGGTTCTAAGGTACAAGGTTGAATGTAGGGTTTAGGGTTTATGTATAGGGTTGAGCTTTGAGGGTTAAGGGTATAGGGATGAGGGTTGAGGGTTGAGGGTGTATGGTTTAGGGTATAGGGTTGAGGGTTAAGGGTATAAGGTTAAATTTATAGGGTAATAGGGATTAGGGTTTAGGATATTGGGTATAGGGTTTAGTGTATAGGGTTGAGGGTATAATGTATAGGGTTAAGGGTTGAGAGTGTAGGGTTTAGGGTTTAGGGATGAGGGTTGAGGGTGTAGGGTTTAGAGTTTAAGGTATAGGGATGAGGGTTAAGGGATAGTGTTCAGGGTTGAGGGTATATGGTTAAGTGTAAGGTTGGGAGATTGACAAAGAGGGAGAAAGAGAGGGAGAGAGAGAGGTAGAGATGTAGAGAGAGAGACAAAGAGAGAGAAATAGAGAGGGAAGCAGGAAGGTTGGGAGATTGAGAGAGGGAGAGATGCAAAGAGAGTGAGAGAAGTAAAGAAAAGAGAGAGAGTGGAAGATAAAGAGAAGTAAAGAGAGGTCTAGAGCATAAGGGATAAACAGAGAGAGAGAGAGAGAGAGAGAGAGAGAGAGAGAGAGAGAGAGAGAGAGATATGGTACAACTTGTTGATTACTGAAATTTGACCTCTTGATTATTGAAATTTGACATACTAATTATTGAAATTTGACTAAGTCTAAAAATTATAAAATCTTCCAAAAACTAGACTTTACATTATAACTCCTAGAGATCTGAAACCACTCTCAAACATCTTGAAACTATATACATGAAATATAACTTAAAATATAAGAGAGTAAATGTCTATATGTAAATGTTTATTTCATGTTTATAGTTTACCTGAAACATAAGTACAAGAAAAAGAAAAAAAAAGAGATGATTTTTTTTTCAATATAGACCATAACACGAGTGCCTTATAACGCGCTCATGTTTTGTGAATGCATTCAAATAGTGTGTGTTATAATGTGCTCGTGTTTTTTGAAATTCAAACCATAATGTGAGCACGTTATAACACACTTGCGTTTTGGCTTGGTAACGATTGAGCCTAGGCCCACTCACAACCAACCCATAACACGAGCACATTTTAACAAAATGCATTTGCGTTTTCGCTATTTTGGGACCAAAAAGTGAAGTGGCCACTTTTTGGCCCCCCATATTTGTGCACTTACCCATGAGTGCATGATTATCTTTTGCTTCCATTGACAAGTTGTGTTGTATTGAATGGATGCACTGCCAATAAGAGTTTGCCACCTCAACTTCATAGGACCCATAAGAAAGATACAATCGAGAAGGCTAGTAGATAGTGGGATCCATGTGGAATCATAACACATGAGTGCAACTTTGAAGGGCTCATAGATTATGAAGACGTGCTCTAAAGGATAGATGTGCTCAAATAATAATTGGTCACATGGATGCCAAGTGGGCAATGGTAGGGGCCACCATCAAGCACACTCATAGAAGACTTAAGTGATTTTAAGAGGAACACAATTAATTGGCCCAGTCGACTAGCAAAATAAAGGGGTTGATTGATAGATGACATCGAAGACAGAAATATAAGTGATCTACAATGGGCCAAGATGGTCAACTAAAACATAAAAACTAGGGCATAGAAAGGGGCTGAAAGGTTTAGGATTTAAGGGATTTCGAGAAACCTTAGGACTATGGTAGTGAAACCCTAAAAATCTACAAAAAATGACAGTTCAAATTGAATTTCTTAGATTGGTTATCATCAATGAAGAGTGTAAGGGACGACGATGCATAGATTGACTACAAAACCTTCACAAGAGATTGCTCCACCAAGAGGTACAATCCCTCCACCAATTGGAATGACAACAGGTTGCCATGCAAAGACATGCTTTCCAAAGTAAGAGACAACATAACTTTTAGATTATGACACTTGCTGACAAAGTGACGGTTGGAAAAACTCATGAGACCATGGGGAATTACTTCTATATGCAAAGTTTCCCTAGGAAATTATTGGAGATGTCCATTGTTAAACAAAGCTAAGGACTGCAGTGTGTCAAAGGACTCTAACGCCCAAAATAGGACACCTAAGTAATGGAGCACTACTCTCCTTTTTAGGTGATAGTGTCTTGTTTAGACACTAATGTCTTTTTTCGGTATTAGAGCTAAATCCACATATACAAAATGAATAAGTAGAAACACCAAAGACATTATAACTACACTCAAGGAGATTAGGTCCATAAATGTAGAGGTGAACTAGAGCAACAAACAATTAATCTTTACAACCTAAGATCTTTATCAAAAAGAGCCCACAAAGTCTACAGCCAAGTTGAAATAGTCACTGACATCTGGCACATCATTTTCCCATTATGTCTTTTAAAGCTAAGTATTATTTTCAGTTCATTTCATTTCTGTAATTAATTTTTAATTATTTCAAAATATCAGTCCAACTTCTTTAATTGATTGCATTTGATTGATTACCCTTGAAAAATTTAACAAGGCTGACATAAAACCCTTACACCTATGTATAATTATAGTCAATGGGTACACAAATATAAATTCCAGTTGCTTGATATTTAAATTGAAGGTAGTCTGTAAAGACTGGCTGCTGCTCTAGATATACAGGCTTAAATAAATTAATGCAAGTAATGACATCTTCGAGGAAAAAAGTACCTAAGCCTAAAGCATAGAGAAAACAAGCTTGCTACAGAGTTCTTTGTCTAATCAGAGTTTACACAGAAGAAAAGAGATCCAAATGACAGAGAATTACTGATCTTGTAGGAAAATAACTGATAATAAACTTCGAATTTTGTGTAATTGTCAAGGTTGTCATCAGAATTTATATACAAAAGACAAGAGCTCCAAACGACTCAGAAATTTACTGATCTACTGTTTAGATGCCAGGGAGAAAACCTGCTAATTTTGTATAATTCTTAATACTTAAGGTATTCCAGTTTGGAGGGGTAGGCAAATTGAGAGAGGTGATTGATGTAACCGGATGCCCAGCTATAAATTTTTGGATTGGTCCTGATGGGAGACCATTCAAGCCTTTTCTCAGATATTTCTTCTTTTGTTAACATCTGATATTTTCTTCTGTTTACAAAATCCTCGGACGCTGTCTTCTTCTGAATACTAAAACTAGACTCATGTTGTGGAGACTGGTGGAAAGAGCTTATTCTGCTGGTGTGTTCCATATTTGGTTGATGCTGAGCAAAGTTTGAACTTCTCATTGAAGCTTTCTCTTCTTTCCGTGGACAAGAGTTATGAAGATTATCCTCTGATATTCTCTTCTTTTGAATATGATTGGAAGAGCTCACCCTGCCAGTATGTTCCATATCTGGCTGACACTCAGAAAAGTTTGGTATAGCTTTCTTCACTTTATGAGAACATAATTTATGAAGACAAACCTCTGAGCTTCTTTTCTTGCTTGTATGATTGGAAGAGCTTACCCTGTTAGTATGTTCCTTGTCTAGCTGACAACCAGAAAAGTTCTGTGAAGCTTTCTCTTCTTCAGAAAGACTTGAATTATGCAAATGATCCTCTGAGATTCTCTTCTTTTGAGCATGGTAGGAAGAATTTACCCTACCAATATGTTCCATGCCTAACTGAAACTCAGAAAAAAATAATTTATCTTTCTCTTCTTTGGGAGAACATGAGTTACAGAGATGATCCTCTGATATTCTCCTCCTTTTATTATGGTCCGAAGAGCTGCCAATATGTTCCATGTCTGGCCATGACTCAGAAAAATTGCATGAAGCTTTCTCTTCTTTTAAAGGACATGAGCTATGAAGATGATCCCTGGAGATACTTTCTTTTAGAGTATGGTCCCGAGAGGTTATTCTGCAGGTATGTTCTATACCTAACTGGCATTCAGTATAGTTTGGTAAATCTTTCTCTTCTGTCAGAGGACATGAGTTGTGAAGTTGATCCTCTGAAATTCTTTTATTTTGAATATGACCCCTGCTGGTAAGTTCCATGTCTAGCTGACACCCAGAAAAGTTTAGGCTGCCCTTTGAAACTTCCTCCTCTTTTGGGGGCCATAAGTTACTGAGATGATCCTGGGAAGAGCTTATCCTGATGGGCTGTTCCATGTTTAGTTGGCACGCAGAAAAGTGCTTACTGCCCATTGAAACTTTTTCTACCTTCTGAGGACATGAGTTATTAAGATGATTCCCTGGTATTCTATTCTTTGGAATATCCTCACAAGTGCTTATCCTCCCACTATGTTCCATGTTTATCTGGCACTCAGTAAATTCTGAGCCACGCCATGAAACTTTATCTTCATATAAATGATCCTCTTCATCTGGAAGCCTTAATGTATGTTTCCCTTCATATACTTGCACATTTATCTTTGAGTCTTCAGCCCTTAAGTAACCATATGACTGCAAATTCTCAACTGTAGAAGACTCCCCCTGATCACATTTTTCAACTGACTCACTGGATACTTGATGGCTTTGCATATTGATCTGATGTCTGCAATCAACTTTAGATGCTTGAGTATTCCTCTGGGTGTAGTTTGAACCACTAACACAATTGCCATTACCACCTGTAATTTCATTTCCCTTACTGATATTCAAAGTTTGCTCAGATTTACTTTCTTCTGCCCACAAACAGCTTACCTGGTTTTGTCCCAAGTTTTCATTGTGCCCAAATAATTTCAGAAGACCCAAAACCTGTTGCGAGCTTAGCTCATTTTTGAACTTGTTCCGAGTGAAGTAGTTTTCTTCTATGACATTTCTGAAATATTTCTCGGCTATAGGTTTGCATTCCCTGCATATGCCAAATCTCACCTGAGAAGGAAAAGATCTGCCAAAAACCGTATGGTGTATACGGTTACCGCCTTGTGAAGTGGCCTCAAAAATCCCATGCAACTCTCTTGAATCCACATCAAAAAGAAACAACTTTGTTCCGGGGACAATGCTCTGTACCAGTTTTAACTGTGACTGAGGCAGGGCAAACAAACCATACTGAAAGCATAGAGGCATGGTTCTTTTATTGCATATGAATATAACCCCAGAAGGTGGACTGTCCAGCTTAGGGTTTTGCCTAGGGTTTTTAGACAAATTTGGAGGAACATTCTGCAGCTTTGATTCTTGAAGAATGTCAGTTTTCTGACCGTCTTCTGTAATGCTCAATTCGGCAAAATCAAGCTTATCTTCACCATCAAATCTGGTTCTTTTATGGGTATTGCTTCTACCAATCCTGCCATTAGGGTTTGTTAAATGTGCATTATTCATAACCCTCTTGATATGGTGCCTGCCTTCCCAGGCTTTCTTAGGCCGAGCAATCGTTCTCCTTTCAGAAATTTCTTCCACTTTGTTTTTGAATGTTCCTTTCATATTCGCCCCTTATTTATAGGGCAAAATATTTTAGTTTGGGTTCCCTGTTCTTTTAATTGTCTTTGACCTCTGAATATGAAAAGCCTTCTATTTTATTCTATTCTCTTCGTCATAAAAATAAAAAATATATATTTCAGAGTCAAAATTCTCACCTTTTTTAAGTACTCTGCAAATGGTGAATTATGAAGACATTGAATAAATGAATGAAGATTTTTAATAACGTTCACAAGGTCAGATATTCTATGGGACCCATAGATCAACAACAGAACGGAACACCACAACAACCCGAAGTAGAAACCACTGCCCAACAATTACTTATTGGAAAATTCCAA